>CM069868.1:5285903-5388403 GCA_036172795.1 Pelodytes ibericus | reverse complement strand
TTTTAAAAGCACAACTGAACAGTGTATTATTTATAGATGAGACTGATATATAAGCCTGCCTATGGCAATATATACCTCTAGTATGTACACAGAGTTATATGAATTGCCCTGTGCAGAGGTATATATCAGGGCAGTGTGAGACATATCCTTGTGTACATATTTCTGTAGTGTCTCTCTCTCTCTCATTTCTGTAGCGTCTATCTCTCATTTCTGTAGCGTCCCTCTCTCTCATTTCTGTAGCGTCTCTCTCTCATTTCTGTAGCGTCTCTCTCTCTCTCTCATTTCTGTAGCGTCTCTCTCTCTCTCATTTCTGTAGCGTCTCTCTCTCTCTCTCATTTCTGTAGCGTCTCTCTCTCATTTCTGTAGCGTCCCTCTCTCTCATTTCTGTAGCGTCTCTCTCTCTCTCATTTCTGTAGCGTCCCTCTCTCTCATTTCTGTAGCGTCTCTCTCTCATTTCTGTAGCGTCTCTCTCTCTCTCTCATTTCTGTAGCGTCTCTCTCTCTCTCATTTCTGTAGCGTCTCTCTCTCTCTCATTTCTGTAGCGTCTCTCTCTCTCTCTCATTTCTGTAGCGTCTCTCTCTCTCATTTCTGTAGCGTCTCTCTCTCTCTCTCATTTCTGTAGCGTCTCTCTCTCTCTCATTTCTGTAGCGTCTCTCTCTCTCATTTCTGTAGCGTCTCTCTCTCTCATTTCTGTAGCGTCTCACTCTCTCTCATTTCTGTAGCGTCTCTCTCTCTCTCATTTCTGTAGCGTCCCTCTCTCTCTTATTTCTGTAGTGTCTCTCTCTCTCATTTCTGTAGCGTCTCTCTCTCTCATTTCTGTAGCGTCTCTCTCTCTCTCTCTCATTTCTGTAGCGTCTCTCTCTCTCTCATTTCTGTAGCGTCTCTCTCTCTCATTTCTGTAGCGTCTCTCTCTCTCTCATTTCTGTAGCGTCTCTCTCTCATTTCTGTAGCGTCTCTCTCTCTCTCATTTCTGTAGCGTCTCTCTCTCTCATTTCTGTAGCGTCTCTCTCTCTCTCATTTCTGTAGCGTCCCTCTCTCTCATTTCTGTAGCGTCTCTCTCTCTCTCATTTCTGTAGCGTCTCTCTCTCTCATTTCTGTAGCGTCTCTCTCTCTCATTTCTGTAGCGTCTCTCTCTCTCTCATTTCTGTAGCGTCCCTCTCTCTCATTTCTGTAGCGTCTCTCTCTCTCTCATTTCTGTAGCGTCTCTCTCTATCATTTCTGTAGCGTCTCTCTCTCTCATTTCTGTAGCGTCTCTCTCTCTCTCATTTCTGTAGCGTCTCTCTCTCTCATTTCTGTAGCGTCTCTCTCTCTCATTTCTGTAGCGTCTCTCTCTCTCATTTCTGTAGCGTCTCTCTCTCTCTCATTTCTGTAGCGTCTCTCTCTCTCTCTCATTTCTGTAGTGTCTCTCTCTCTCATTTCTGTAGCGTCTCTCTCTCTCTCATTTCTGTAGTGTCTCTCTCTCTCTCTCATTTCTGTAGCGTCTCTCTCTCTCTCTCTCATTTCTGTAGCGTCTCTCTCTCTCATTTCTGTAGCGTCTCTCTCTCTCTCTCTCATTTCTGTAGCGTCTCTCTCTCATTTCTGTAGCGTCTCTCTCTCTCTCATTTCTGTAGCGTCTCTCTCTCTCATTTCTGTAGCGTCTCTCTCTCTCTCTCATTTCTGTAGCGTCTCTCTCTCTCATTTCTGTAGCGTCTCTCTCTCTCTCATTTCTGTAGCGTCTCTCTCTCTCTCATTTCTGTAGCGTCTCTCTCTCTCTCATTTCTGTAGCGTCTCTCTCTCTCTCTCTCATTTCTGTAGCGTCTCTCTCTCTCTCATTTCTGTAGCGTCTCTCGCTCTCTCATTTCTGTAGTGTCTCTCTCTCTGTCTCTCATTTCTGTAGCGTCTCTCGCTCTCTCTCATTTCTGTAGCGTCTCTCTCTCTCTCTCATTTCTGTAGCGTCTCTCTCTCTCATTTCTGTAACGTCTCTCTCTCTCATTTCTGTAGCGTCTCTCTCTCTCTCATTTCTGTAGCGTCTCTCTCTCTCTCTCTCATTTCTGTAGCGTCTCTCTCTCTCTCATTTCTGTAACGTCTCTCTCTCTCATTTCTGTAGCGTCTCTCTCTCTCTCTCATTTCTGTAGCGTCTATCTCTCATTTCTGTAGCGTCTCTCTCTCTCATTTCTGTAGCGTCTCTCTCTCTCTCATTTCTGTAGCGTCTCTCTCTCTCATTTCTGTAGCGTCTCTCTCTCTCTCATTTCTGTAGCGTCTCTCTCTCTCATTTCTGTAGCGTCCCTCTCTCTCTCATTTCTGTAGCGTCTCTCTCTCTCTCATTTCTGTAGCGTCTCTCTCTCTCTCTCATTTCTGTAGCGTCTCTCTCTCTCATTTCTGTAGCGTCTCTCTCTCTCTCATTTCTGTAGCGTCTCTCTCTCTCATTTCTGTAGCGTCTCTCTCTCTCTCATTTCTGTAGCGTCTCTCTCTCTCATTTCTGTAGCGTCTCTCTCTCTCTCATTTCTGTAGCGTCTCTCTCTCTCATTTCTGTAGCGTCCCTCTCTCTCTCATTTCTGTAGCGTCTCTCTCTCTCTCATTTCTGTAGCGTCTCTCTCTCTCTCTCATTTCTGTAGCGTCTCTCTCTCTCATTTCTGTAGCGTCTCTCTCTCTCTCATTTCTGTAGCGTCTCTCTCTCTCATTTCTGTAGCGTCTCTCTCTCTCATTTCTGTAGCGTCTCTCTCTCTCATTTCTGTAGCGTCTCTCTCTTTCTCATTTCTGTAGCGTCTCTCTCTCTCATTTCTGTAGCGTCTCTCTCTCTCTCTCATTTCTGTAGCGTCTCTCTCTCTCTCTCATTTCTGTAGCGTCTCTCTCTCTCTCATTTCTGTAGTGTCTCTCTCTCTCATTTCTGTAGTGTCTCTCTCTCTCATTTCTGTAGCGTCTCTCTCTCTCTCTCTCTCTCATTTCTGTAGCGTCTCTCTCTCTCATTTCTGTAGCGTCTCTCTCTCTCTCTCTCATTTCTGTAGTGTCTCTCTATCTCTCTCTCATTTCTGTAGCGTCTCTCTCTCTCTCTCTCATTTCTGTAGCGTCTCTCTCTCTCTCATTTCTGTAGCGTCTCTCTCTCTCTCTCTCATTTCTGTAGCGTCTCTCTCTCTCTCATTTCTGTAGTGTCTCTCTCTCTCTCTCTCATTTCTGTAGCGTCTCTCTCTCTCTCTCTCATTTCTGTAGTGTCTCTCTCTCTCTCTCTCATTTCTGTAGCGTCTCTCTCTCTCTCTCATTTCTGTAGCGTCTCTCTCTCTCTCTGTCCTTTCTGTAACGTCTCTCTCTCTCTCATTTCTGTAGCGTCTCTCTCTCTCTCTCTCATTTCTGTAGCGTCTCTCTCTCTCTCTCTCATTTCTGTAGCGTCTCTCTCTCTCATTTCTGTAGCGTCTCTCTCTCTCTCTCATTTCTGTAGCGTCCCTCTCTCTCTCATTTCTGTAGCGTCTCTCTCTCTCTCATTTCTGTAGCGTCTCTCTCTCTCTCTCTCATTTCTGTAGCGTCTCTCTCTCTCTCTCATTTCTGTAGCGTCTCTCTCTCTCATTTCTGTAGCGTCTCTCTCTCTCTCATTTCTGTAGCGTCTCTCTCTCTCTCTCATTTCTGTAGCGTCCCTCTCTCTCTCATTTCTGTAGCGTCTCTCTCTCTCTCATTTCTGTAGCGTCTCTCTCTCTCTCTCTCATTTCTGTAGCGTCTCTCTCTCTCATTTCTGTAGCGTCTCTCTCTCTCTCATTTCTGTAGCGTCTCTCTCTCTCTCTCATTTCTGTAGCGTCTCTCTCTCTCTCTCATTTCTGTAGCGTCTCTCTCTCTCTCTCTCATTTCTGTAGCGTCTCTCTCTCTCTCATTTCTGTAGCGTCTCTCTCTCTCATTTCTGTAGCGTCTCTCTCTCTCTCTCATTTCTGTAGCGTCTCTCTCTCTCTCATTTCTGTAACGTCTCTCTCTCTCATTTCTGTAGCGTCTCTCTCTCTCATTTCTGTAGCGTCCCTCTCTCTCTCATTTCTGTAGCGTCTCTCTCTCTCTCATTTCTGTAGCGTCTCTCTCTCTCTCTCTCATTTCTGTAGCGTCTCTCTCTCTCTCATTTCTGTAGCGTCTCTCTCTCTCATTTCTGTAGCGTCTCTCTCTCTCTCTCATTTCTGTAGCGTCTCTCTCTCTCTCATTTCTGTAACGTCTCTCTCTCTCATTTCTGTAGCGTCTCTCTCTCTCATTTCTGTAGCGTCCCTCTCTCTCTCATTTCTGTAGCGTCTCTCTCTCTCTCATTTCTGTAGCGTCTCTCTCTCTCTCTCTCATTTCTGTAGTGTCTCTCTCTCTCTCATTTCTGTAGCGTCTCTCTCTCTCTCTCATTTCTGTAGCGTCTCTCTCTCTCATTTCTGTAGCGTCTCTCTCTCTCTCTCATTTCTGTAGCGTCTCTCTCTCTCATTTCTGTAGCGTCTCTCTCTCTCATTTCTGTAGCGTCTCTCCCTCTCTCATTTCTGTAACGTCTCTCTCTCTCATTTCTGTAGCGTCTCTCTCTCTCTCATTTCTGTAGCGTCTCTCTCTCATTTCTGTAGCGTCTCTCTCTCATTTCTGTAGCGTCTCTCTCTCTCATTTCTGTAGCGTCTCTCTCGCTCTCTCATTTCTGTAGCGTCTCTCTCTCTCATTTCTGTAGCGTCTCTCTCTCTCTCTCATTTCTGTAGCGTCTCTTTCTCTCATTTCTGTAGCGTCTCTCGCTCTCTCATTTCTGTAGCGTCTCTCTCTCTCTCATTTCTGTAGCGTCTCTCTCTCTCATTTCTGTAGCGTCTCTCCCTCTCTCTCATTTCTGTAGCGTCTCTCTCTCTCTCATTTCTGTAGCGTCTCTCTCTCTCTCTCATTTCTGTAGCGTCTCTCTCTCTCTCTCATTTCTGTAGCGTCTCTCTCTCTCTCATTTCTGTAGCGTCTCTCTCTCTCATTTCTGTAGCGTCCCTCTCTCTCATTTCTGTAGCGTCCCTCTCTCTCATTTCTGTAACGTCTCTCTCTCTCACATTTCTGTAACGTCTCTCTCTCTCACATTTCTGTAGCGTCTCTCTCTCTCTCATTTCTGTAGCGTCTCTCTCTCTCTCTCTCTCATTTCTGTAGCGTCTCTCTCTCTCAGTTCTGTAGCGTCTCTCTCTTTCTCATTTCTGTAGCGTCACTCTCTCTCTCATTTCTGTAGTGTCTCTCTCTCTCTCTCTCATTTCTGTAGCGTCCCTCTCTCTCTCAGTTCTGTAACGTCTCTCTCTCTCATTTCTGTAGCGTCTCTCTCTCATTTCTGTAGCGTCTCTCTCTCTCTCTCATTTCTGTAGCGTCTCTCTCTCTCTCATTTCTGTAGCGTCTCTCTCTCTCTCTCATTTCTGTAACGTCTCTCTCTCTCTCATTTCTGTAGCGTCTCTCTCTCATTTCTGTAGCGTCTCTCTCTCTCTCATTTCTGTAGCGTCTCTCTCTCTCATTTCTGTAGTGTCTCTCTCTCTCTCTCATTTCTGTAGCGTCTCTCTCTCTCTCTCATTTCTGTAGCGTCTCTCTGTCTCTCATTTCTGTAGCGTCCCTCTCTCTCTCATTTCTGTAGCGTCTCTCTCTCTCTCATTTCTGTAGCGTCTCTCTCTCTCTCATTTCTGTAGCGTCTCTCTCTCTCTCATTTCTGTAGCGTCTCTCTCTCTCTCTCATTTCTGTAGCGTCTCTCTCTCTCTCATTTCTGTAGCGTCTCTCTCTCTCTCATTTCTGTAGCGTCTCTCTCTCTCATTTCTGTAGCGTCTCTCTCTCTCTCATTTCTGTAGCGTCTCTCTCTCTCTCATTTCTGTAGCGTCTCTCTCTCTCTCTCATTTCTGTAGCGTCTCTCTCTCTCTCATTTCTGTAGCGTCTCTCTCTCTCTCTCATTTCTGTAGCGTCTCTCTCTCTCTCATTTCTGTAGCGTCTCTCTCTCATTTCTGTAGCGTCTCTCTCTCTCTCTCTCTCATTTCTGTAGCTTCTCTCTCTCTCTCATTTCTGTAGCGTCTCTCTCTCTCATTTCTGTAGCGTCTCTCTCTCTCTCATTTCTGTAGCGTCTCTCTCTCTCTCATTTCTGTAGCGTCTCTCTCTCTCTCATTTCTGTAGCGTCTCTCTCTCTCTCATTTCTGTAACGTCTCTCTCTCTCATTTCTGTAGCGTCTCTCTCTCTCATTTCTGTAGCGTCTCTCTCTCTCATTTCTGTAGCGTCTCTCTCTCTCATTTCTGTAGCGTCTCTCTCTCTCATTTCTGTAACGTCTCTCTCTCTCTCTCATTTCTGTAGCGTCTCTCTCTCTCTCTCATTTCTGTAGCGTCTCTCTCTCTCTCTCTCATTTCTGTAGCGTCTCTCTCTCTCTCATTTCTGTAGCGTCTCTCTCTCATTTCTGTAGCGTCTCTCTCTCTCTCAGTTCTGGAACGTCTCTCTCTCTCATTTCTGTAGCGTCTCTCTCTCATTTCTGTAGCGTCTCTCTCTCTCTCTCATTTCTGTAGCGTCTCTCTCTCTCTCATTTCTGTAGCGTCTCTCTCTCTCTCTCATTTCTGTAACGTCTCTCTCTCTCTCATTTCTGTAGCGTCTCTCTCTCATTTCTGTAGCGTCTCTCTCTCTCTCATTTCTGTAGCGTCTCTCTCTCTCATTTCTGTAGTGTCTCTCTCTCTCTCTCATTTCTGTAGCGTCTCTCTCTCTCTCTCATTTCTGTAGCGTCTCTCTGTCTCTCATTTCTGTAGCGTCCCTCTCTCTCTCATTTCTGTAGCGTCTCTCTCTCTCTCATTTCTGTAGCGTCTCTCTCTCTCATTTCTGTAGCGTCTCTCTCTCTCTCATTTCTGTAGCGTCTCTCTCTCTCTCTCATTTCTGTAGCGTCTCTCTCTCTCTCATTTCTGTAGCGTCTCTCTCTCTCTCATTTCTGTAGCGTCTCTCTCTCTCATTTCTGTAGCGTCTCTCTCTCTCTCATTTCTGTAGCGTCTCTCTCTCTCTCATTTCTGTAGCGTCTCTCTCTCTCTCTCATTTCTGTAGCGTCTCTCTCTCTCTCATTTCTGTAGCTTCTCTCTCTCTCATTTCTGTAGCGTCTCTCTCTCATTTCTGTAGCGTCTCTCTCTCATTTCTGTAGCGTCTCTCTCTCTCTCATTTCTGTAGCGTCTCTCTCTCTCATTTCTGTAGCGTCTCTCTCTCTCATTTCTGTAGCGTCTCTCTCTCTCTCATTTCTGTAGCGTCTCTCTCTCTCTCTCATTTCTGTAGCGTCTCTCTCTCTCATTTCTGTAGCGTCTCTCTCTCTCATTTCTGTAGCGTCTCTCTCTCTCATTTCTGTAGCGTCTCTCTCTCTCTCATTTGTGTAGCGTCTCTCTCTCTCTCTCATTTCTGTAGCGTCTCTCTCTCTCTCATTTCTGTAGCGTCTCTCTCTCATTTCTGTAGCGTCTCTCTCTCTCTCTCTCATTTCTGTAGCGTCTCTCTCTCTCTCATTTCTGTAGCGTCTCTCTCTCTCTCATTTCTGTAGCGTCTCTCTCTCTCTCATTTCTGTAGCGTCTCTCTCTCTCTCATTTCTGTAGCGTCTCTCTCTCTCTCTCATTTCTGTAGCGTCTCTCTCTCTCATTTCTGTAGCGTCTCTCTCTCTCATTTCTGTAGCGTCTCTCTCTCTCTCATTTCTGTAACGTCTCTCTCTCTCATTTCTGTAGCGTCTCTCTCTCTCTCATTTCTGTAGCGTCTCTCTCTCTCTCTCATTTCTGTAGCGTCCCTCTCTCTCTCATTTCTGTAGCGTCTCTCTCTCTCTCATTTCTGTAGCGTCTCTCTCTCATTTCTGTAGCGTCTCTCTCTCTCATTTCTGTAGCGTCCCTCTCTCTCTCATTTCTGTAGCGTCTCTCTCTCTCTCATTTCTGTAGCGTCTCTCTCTCTCTCATTTCTGTAGCGTCTCTCTCTCTCATTTCTGTAGCGTCTCTCTCTCATTTCTGTAGCGTCTCTCTCTCTCATTTCTGTAGCGTCTCTCTCTCTCTCATTTCTGTAGCGTCTCTCTCTCTCTCATTTCTGTAGCGTCTCTCTCTCTCTCTCATTTCTGTAGCGTCTCTCTCTCTCTCATTTCTGTAGCGTCTCTCTCTCTCATTTCTGTAGCGTCTCTCTCTCTCATTTCTGTAGCGTCTCTCTCTCTCTCTCATTTCTGTAGCGTCTCTCTCTCTCTCATTTCTGTAGCGTCTCTCTCTCATTTCTGTAGCGTCTCTCTCTCATTTCTGTAGCGTCTCTCTCTCTCATTTCTGAAGCGTCTCTCTCTCTCTCATTTCTGTAGCGTCTCTCTCTCTCTCATTTCTGTAGCGTCTCTCTCTCTCTCTCTCATTTCTGTAGCGTCTCTCTCTCTCTCTCATTTCTGTAGCGTCTCTCTCTCTCTCATTTCTGTAGCGTCTCTCTCTCTCTCTCATTTCTGTAGCGTCTCTCTCTCTCATTTCTGTAGCGTCTCTCTCTCTCTCTCTCATTTCTGTAGCGTCTCTCTCTCTCTCATTTCTGTAGCGTCTCTCTCTCTCATTTCTGTAGCGTCTCTCTCTCTCTCATTTCTGTAGCGTCTCTCTCTCTCTCATTTCTGTAGCGTCTCTCTCTCTCTCATTTCTGTAGCGTCTCTCTCTCTCATTTCTGTAACGTCTCTCTCTCTCTCATTTCTGTAGCGTCTCTCTCTCTCTCATTTCTGTAGCGTCTCTCTCTCATTTCTGTAGCGTCTCTCTCTCATTTCTGTAGCGTCTCTCTCTCATTTCTGTAGCGTCCCTCTCTCTCTCATTTCTGTAGCGTCCCTCTCTCTCTCTCATTTCTGTAGCGTCTCTCTCTCTCTCTCATTTCTGTAGCGTCTCTCTCTCTCTCTCATTTCTGTAGCGTCTCTCTCTCTCATTTCTGTAGCGTCTCTCTCTCTCATTTCTGTAGCGTCCCTCTCTCTCTCATTTCTGTAGCGTCTCTCTCTCTCATTTCTGTAGCGTCTCTCTCTCTCATTTCTGTAACGTCTCTCTCTCTCTCTCATTTCTGTAGCGTCTCTTTCTCTCTCATTTCTGTAGCGTCTCTCTCTCTCATTTCTGTAGCGTCTCTCTCTCTCATTTCTGTAGCGTCTCTCTCTCTCATTTCTGTAACGTCTCTCTCTCTCTCTCTCATTTCTGTAGCGTCTCTCTCTCTCTCATTTCTGTAGCGTCTCTCTCTCTCATTTCTGTAGCGTCTCTCTCTCATTTCTGTAGCGTCTCTCTCTCTCATTTCTGTAACGTCTCTCTCTCTCATTTCTGTAGTGTATCTCTCTCTCATTTCTGTAGCGTCTCTCTCTCTCATTTCTGTAGCGTCTCTCTCTCTCATTTCTGTAGCGTCTCTCTCATTTCTGTAGCGTCTCTCTCTCTCATTTCTGTAGCGTCTCTCTCTCTCTCATTTCTGTAGCGTCTCTCTCTCTCATTTCTGTAGCGTCTCTCTCTCTCTCATTTCTGTAGCGTCTCTCTCTCTCTCATTTCTGTAGCGTCTCTCTCTCTCTCTCATTTCTGTAGCGTCTCTCTCTCTCTCATTTCTGTAGCGTCTCTCTCTCTCATTTCTGTAGCGTCTCTCTCTCTCTCATTTCTGTAGCGTCTCTCTCTCTCTCTCTCTCTCATTTCTGTAGCGTCCCTCTCTCTCATTTCTGTAGCGTCTCTCTCTCTCATTTCTGTAGCGTCTCTCTCTCTCATTTCTGTAGCGTCTCTCTCTCTCTCATTTCTGTAGCGTCTCTCTCTCTCTCTCATTTCTGTAGCGTCTCTCTCTCATTTCTGTAGCGTCTCTCTCTCTCTCATTTCTGTAGCGTCTCTCTCTCTCATTTCTGTAGCGTCTCTCTCTCTCATTTCTGTAGCGTCTCTCTCTCTCTCATTTCTGTAGCGTCTCTCTCTCTCTCTCATTTCTGTAGCGTCTCTCTCTCTCATTTCTGTAGGTTCTCTCTCTCTCTCATTTCTGTAGCGTCTCTCTCTCTCATTTCTGTAGCGTCTCTCTCTCTCATTTCTGTAGCGTCTCTCTCTCTCATTTCTGTAGTGTATCTCTCTCTCATTTCTGTAGCGTCTCTCTCTCTCTCTCATTTCTGTAGCGTCTCTCTCTCTCATTTCTGTAGCGTCTCTCTCTCTCATTTCTGTAACGTCTCTCTCTCTCTCTCATTTCTGTAGCGTCTCTCTCTCTCTCATTTCTGTAGCGTCTCTCTCTCTCATTTCTGTAGCGTCTCTCTCTCTCATTTCAGTAACGTCTCTCTCTCTCTCTCTCATTTCTGTAGCGTCTCTCTCTCTCTCATTTCTGTAGCGTCTCTCTCTCTCATTTCTGTAACGTCTCTCTCTCTCTCTCTCATTTCTGTAGCGTCTCTCTCTCTCTCATTTCTGTAGCGTCTCTCTCTCTCATTTCTGTAGTGTATCTCTCTCTCATTTCTGTAGCGTCTCTCTCTCTCATTTCTGTAGCGTCTCTCTCTCTCATTTCTGTAGCGTCTCTCTCTCTCTCATTTCTGTAGCGTCTCTCTCTCTCATTTCTGTAGCGTCTCTCTCTCTCTCATTTCTGTAGCGTCTCTCTCTCTCTCATTTCTGTAGCGTCTCTCTCTCTCTCTCTCTCTCATTTCTGTAGCGTCTCTCTCTCATTTCTGTAGCGTCTCTCTCTCTCTCTCATTTCTGTAGCGTCTCTCTCATTTCTGTAGCGTCTCTCTCTCTCTCATTTCTGTAGCGTCCCTCTCTCTCATTTCTGTAGCGTCTCTCTCTCTCATTTCTGTAGCGTCTCTCGCTCTCTCATTTCTGTAGCGTCTCTCTCTCTCATTTCTGTAGCGTCTCTCTCTCATTTCTGTAGCGTCTCTCTCTCTCTCTCATTTCTGTAGCTTCTCTCTCTCTCTCATTTCTGTAGCATCTCCCTCTTTCTCATTCTCTTCAGAGGCATTACTAGGGTTGATGTCACACGACACGGTAACTCATGGTGTCACCCCCCTGGATTTACTCCAATACAGGAGCCCCATAACTATGCCACACACAGGAGCCCCATAACTATGCCACACACAGGAGCCCCATAACTATGCCACACACAGGAGCCCCATAACTATGCCACACACAGGAGCCCATAACTATGCCACACACAGGAGCCCCATAACTATGCCACACACAGGAGCCCCATAACTATGCCACACACAGGAGCCCCATAACTATGACACACACAAGAGCCCCATAAATTATGCCACACACAAGCGCCCCATAGTTATGCCACACACAAGCGCCCCATAGTTATGCCACACACAAGCGCCCCATAATTATGCCACACAAAAGAGCCCCTTAATTATGCCACAGATTGGACCGCTATTAATTATGCGACACACAGGAGCCCCACGAGGTGACAATTGTACTATTCTAAAACAATACATATCTAGACACACAGACATCTCTCTCTAACTCTCTTTCTATAAATAGTTGCATTTATACTTATTTGGATTTTTTAATATTCAACTATTTTCATATGCAATAAAAATGTTATTAAAAAATTGCATTCCTTGTTTTTATTCCCTTTCCTTTGCACCCACATTGCACCTAAAGGACTTAACACACCACCATACAGTACCCACGGAACTTGCCATGCACTCAGAGAATCTTCCATTGCCTTTCTCATCAAACTTATCCGACTCAAGGTTATTGGATCCGTTAACCTCTTAGTGACCATATTAGTGAACACAGAGATTAAAATCGTTGGGAATTATCATGCTGGGACTAGTCTTGAACCAACTCACTCTTTTGTGAATAGTGTTGTGTGTGGTACTATAGAAAAATGCATGACATCCAACTGATTCTGACCGAAGAACACCGTGACAGTACACATGGATGAACGATAAAGCTTTACTCTGGGTACAAACAATGCAATATATGTGTAAAACATTACACTGCCAGTGGGTTGGTGACTTTTCCAACGAAGAGAACACTTTTTGTAGGAGAATCCGTAATTACAAAGATGAAAGGTCGGATGAATTGGATGGTCGGTGGGAGCATCATGGGCATGATCTCGAAGCCTGTCGCTCCTGCGGCCTCTGTTCCTTTTTCGTCGATGCTCGCTGCTGCTTTATGGACAGCCTGATGAGTAAAACAGACATTAATAAGGATAGATTCGGAATAGCATAGCCAACAAGTAGACCTCCAGTCGGTCAGGTAACTACATTATCTAATAGCTTCAGCCAGTTTTTGGCTTGAAAACATATAGGATGACGAATATTTTAGTCATAGTTCAACATTCAGGTTTTTTAATGTGATGGCAAGACATTTGTGCACAGGGGAAGATTAAAGATTTAACCTTTTGGGGACGCAAGCACCGAAAGCAATTTTTTGTTCCTGGCCCAGATCACAAGGTGATTGGTAGCCATGGACACAATTGCACAGACGCAGTCAGGGTCTTAATAAACCCTGGGGGTCCCTACCAATAAAATCTGGAAGTTCGGCACGGCGCGGTTTAGTAAAATATAGCTGGTGCTCGCTTTGAGCGTCAGCTACATTTTTCCTGCCAGTCTGAGGCCACTAAAAGTGTCCTCATCTGACAGGTGAGTGCAAGGACGAGCCACGATGAGCTGCTAACTGAAGGACATTCTGTGCCGTCTTAGAGTCTTTTGGGACCAACGAAATAGGATGGCATAGAATGTCCTAGCATTACAAAAGGAGTTAAACTTAAATGTGGTCTATTCACGATTCAAGAGTGAACTGACAATCGACTTGCAAAAATGGGCCTCAAACAGCTTAAGTCTAAAAATAAGTTGGAGAATTCATGCAACAAAAGGAATATAAAAAAAAAACCTCACCTTGGACACCTTCAGTTTGGCATCTTCAGTGATCCCTGAAAGATCGGCAGCGTCTGAAAACAAGTCTTGTATGCCCATGTTCTTTAATTCCTTTTCAAGATCAATTGTGGAAGAAATTGAAAATTTGGGAAGTGCTAAGTTCAAAGACCTGGGAGAGAGGAACAAAAAAGAAACAAGAGAACAGCTGTCAATATATCATGTTGTTTTTTTTGGATTGAGTTTAAAGGGGTTTTTATTAGTATTATTTTAGAGGTCCCCTTTCCTAGGCAGATGGATTGTTTAAAGAGTCACAGCGGTGCCACTTAAATGGGCTGGAGTGGGAATCAGTACACTTAACTGATTGATTACCTATCACCCTCTTCCCATATATTTGGTCATGGAGAATAGTAGCCTCTTACCCCCTCACACAAACGAGGTTGGGGAATAAGAACAGGAAAGACAGGATGTAAAGCAGCTCTTAACTTCATTTTTTAAGGGTCCCACAAGGTGATGTCATAAACTGGAGACAACAGGAGTGCGTACAGGGGGAGTTTTCTGAGCCGTTAAAAAAAAAAAAGAGGTTCCCAAAATAATCTTATGATTCGGCAAGAGCGAAATGCGTGAGGAAGTCGGGATTTGCTTCACACACAGCCTTAAGTTTCTTTGGTTGATGTATTTGATACTTTCGATATGTTGGAATAAAATTACTCAACTGTGTGAGCTCCCGTCCCATTTATGCCCCAAAGGAATATTTCCACCAACAATTAAACCCTATTACAGTGTTTACAGGTATTACAGTAAATCTCTTACTGACGCCGGAGTTCTTTCTTCCACTTCATGAATGTTGATTTCTGAAAACTCTCTACGATTTCTCCAAGTTTTCCTTCCTCTGGTAAAACAAACAGTGCTGAGGCATTGCCTTTGTATGGGATCTCGACCACCGTACAGTTTTTACCGAGCCATGCATTATACATTCCGGTCCTGTGCATCATCGGCACTTTCACCACTGTCTTCTCATCCACATGGAAGTCTCCTTCTACTGTTTGGTCCACCTCAAAAGGCTGCTGCCACTTCCCTAAGAGCAGAGAGAATTATTAAACAATTATATTTTACTTCACCAAAAAAGAACAACCAGATCATCATCAATAAGGGACCACATTAAAAAATAGAATGAAAAAAAAACATTTTTTTGAGTTGAAAATTGTGTTCTTTCCTGTGTAAAGCAGTAAAATACTAAGTAACGTTTTAAAAAAAAAATCTAATAACATGCACATTGCTATAAAACGCTCACAAAAAAACAGAAAAGATATCAGGTCCCTCTTATCTTATTCTCACCATACATCTTATGGTAGGTGGTCTTAGTAAAAGCAAAGGAATGCACTCTCAAATTTAGACCTAGTTCCTCTTTCTATAATATCCCAGTTGAACATAAAATTGTGAAGCTCATCTCCACCACTCACCTCTAAAATAAATAAAGCTGGTAAGGACTAAAACTGCCTCTGGGCTAATGCTGCTGAACAGCTCGGGAATTTTTCCATTGGTCTTCTCATTCACGTAGCCGTTGATCTGATTTTTAGCGTCGTCGGAACTTTTGAAGTCCGTAGAGAATGCCTCGGAGTGGTAAAATGTTTTGGCATCATCTAGGTACTTCTGGGCCAGTTTCAGCTGTTTGTCTATGAAGAGGGCATTCCCACTGCTTAGCTGCAGCTCACTGTTGGGGTCATTCAGGAGACGTTGGAGATGTTGGAACCCTGAATGAATTTCTTCTACAGTGATCTGAGAGGTGTTGAAGGCCAAACCTTCTAAGATCTGGTCACGGGTGTTGGATTTAGCACCCAGGGAAAGTAGAGCGAGGGCAGAAGAAATACTGTGTGGAGAAAAGAAAATGTTCTCCTTCGGCTGTTCTGCTGATAACTGCTTAAACAGGTTGACTGCAAATTGAAAGTTTGAATAAGATAATTTGTGGCAAGCCATGGTCTCATTGGACCGATGATGGTCTTTTCCTTTGCCGTGGTGATTGTGATGATGGTGGTGATTTTTAGGGTGTTTATGACCATGGTCGTGATCATGGTCATGGTCATGATCACCAGCCTGGTAATTGTCTTTGTCGTCGCCATGGTCATGCTCCCCACCATGGTGAGAATAGACTACTGTACACAGCAGAGCCGCGCACAAAGTGAGAAATATTAGGCACCTCATTTTCCTGCAAAAAAAAAGCATAAAGAGATAGTGTAGTGTAATATAAGAGTAGCACATTGCAATTTGATAATAAGCCCAAGATGTTTTATGAACCAGGATCTACATTATATCGCCATCCCCAAGATTATACAACAATGCTTTTGTGATAGGTGTCATATAGGAGCTCTACAGGAAAAAAAAAACAATACAATTCTTCTCCTGTGATATTGAACAAATATTAAAGTCTTGCAACCTCTGCTTCCAAAAGGATGGTGTCAAGAAAAGGATGACTATATTTAAAGGAGGACTAATGACAACATTTTAAAATTAATAACAGGCTGGTCCCTTTCTGCTGATTCAATCCCTTTTTAAACTAGCTGTCTGTCATTTTTCATTTAGAAGATATCCCTGTGTAAGCACTGGAGAGACCAAACAACAGGAAACTTACTTGCTGAAAACCTTGGCTTATGGTCAAGGCCTGTCGGCGACTGATATGTCAATCAGATGGACTTAATGGGAAAAGTTCTTCTCTGTCTAAGAGAACAGTAGGTTAGTGCCTCCACGGAGTATTCTTACAAGAAACAAAGTAAGTGTTTTTTTGTTTTGTTTTTTCTCCCATTTAAATCAGTAACATACTCTAACCAAAAAAATACTTATTTTATGGCTTGATCCCTACTGGTCGACTATGGGAATGGCGAATGTTCGATGAATGTATTTGAAATTAAAGGAGAAAAACATTAAACTCGCATCAAGACAATATCTAATGCACGCCAGTCAATGGACAGGATCCATACTAACTGTGATTGACTGTAACGAGAGGGCGTCTGAACTTCTGTTTCATCAAACATTTTTTATCAAATTTTGGCTGCAACGCTCCAGCACCACCTACTGGTCTGACATCTCTCTGCGTAAAGTATGCATAGCTGCGACATTGTATAATCCTACATTGTGACCGTTGCTTCCTTTCTGCACAGAGCTCACATTGTGTTTGTCATCTTTTCGTTTTTGTAGTAAAGCAGGTTTTGTCTATGTTACCACGACATCTGCCATGTTGCAACTACATCACACATTCCTTATAAGTTCCTGGAGGGCAGGCAAGGGGGAGCAGGAGGGCAATTGCCCCCAGGCTTCTATCTAATGACACTCAATGGGCTAGGTCTGCACCACTTTATACTTTTATAAAGTCAGCAACATTGTTGATTGTTCGATCCAATTGTCTTGTCTGCCTGTCAATCTCTGCATCTTATCTATCAGCAAAGCTGTCTTGCAGGTATGTGTGTGTCTATGTCTGATTATACCTGGTAGCTGATGAAGTTGCACCAAGGGCAGCTAAATAGCTTTTGCCCGCTGACCCAACAGTTGCCAGCCCTCCCCGTGGATGTGGACATTGATAATGAGTTTATACACCAAAAATGAGTGCAAATGGTCAATACTTTGTATTAGCAAAACTTCAAGCAAATACCTAAATTAGGAGAGACGTGTTTTAAATGTGTCTGCGGAGTCTCCTACTGATGACATCACTTGTGGCTTGATATGCAGATTAACTAGTTTTCAGTGGGACATGTGCATAGAAAGCCACAGGTGATGTCATAAAATGGACATGCCTCCAGGGGGGTATAGTGCCCCTCAGTGACAGGCTGCCAGTCCAGAGCACACCTGTCACTCAGGGGCAAGATCATGTGTGTTTCCGGGGGTTTGTGTGCTGTGATACATTCTTATACTTTTAGTGCTTGTTAATTGGCAACAGAGTGAGTGCCTCTGCTGCCGAATTTGCAACTCACATCTGTCTCCCGGATGTATTTCCGGGGTGTGTGTGCTCTCTCTGTTCGGAGCACACAAACTCTGCAAATAGACGGCGCTGCTCCATACTAGCTCATGTGTAGCATGCGCACTGCACGCCACAGACACATTTAAAACACTGTCCCTTTAAAGGCCCAGGCTAAGAAAAAAACAAATCCCCCACTGTTATATTATTTGCTCCCTAACCAGCCATTTCTCTCAATCACACTTTTTGAATTGCTGCAGACGAACAAGTACAGTATGGGAGAAAAGAGGAACAAGTATTGTATGAGAGGGAAGAGGAACAAGTATAGTATGGGAGGGAAGAGGAACAAGTATAGTATGGGAGGGAAGAGCAATACGTATAGTATGGGAGAAAAGAGGAACAAGTATTGTATGAGAGGGAAGAGGAACAAGTATAGTATGGGAGGGAAGAGGAACAAGTATTGTATGAGAGGGAAGAGGAACAAGTATAGTATGGGAGGGAAGAGGAACAAGTATAGTATGGGAGGGAAGAGCAATACGTATAGTATGGGAGAAAAGAGGAACAAGTATTGTATGAGAGGGAAGAGGAACAAGTATAGTATGGGAGGGAAGAGGAACAAGTATTGTATGAGAGGGAAGAGGAACAAGTATAGTATGGGAAAAAAGAGGAACAAGTATTGTATGAGAGGGAAGAGGAACAAGTATAGTATGGGAGGGAAGAGGAACAAGTATAGTATGGGAGGGAAGAAAAACAAGTATAGTATGTGAGGGAAGAGCAATACGTATAGTATGAGAGGGAAGAGGAACAAGTATAGTATGGGAGGGAAGAGGAATAAGTATAGTATGGGAGGGAAGAGGAACAAGTATAGTATGGGAGGGAAGAGGAATAAGTATAGTAAGGGAGGGAAGAAAAACAAGTATAGTATGGGAGGGAAGAGCAATACGTATAGTATGAGAGGGAAGAGGAACAAGTATGGTGTGGGAGGGAAGAGGAACAAGTATAGTGTGAGAGGGAAGAGGAACAAGTATAGTATGTGAGGGAAGAGCAATACGTATAGTATGAGAGGGAAGAGGAACAAGTATAGTATGGGAGGGAAGAGGAACAAGTATAGTGTGAGAGGGAAGAGGAACAAGTATAGTGTGAGAGGGAAGAGGAACAAGTATAGTATGGGAGGGAAGAGGAATAAGTATAGTGTGGGAGGGAAGAGAAATAAATATAGTGTGAGAGGGAAGAGGAAAAAGTATAGTATGGGATGGAAGAGAAATAAGTATAGTGTAAGAGGAACAAATATGCTGTGGGAGGGAATAGCAACAATTATTATAGTATCGGAGGGAAGAGAAATAAGTTTGATGTTGGAAGAAATAGAAATTATTACAGTATGGGAGAGGAGAGAAAAAAGTGTAATGTGGGAGGGAAGTTGAACAAGAATAGTATTGGAGGGGAGATGTATAAATATAGTATGGGACTTAAATACTGCAGGTGAGCAGATAAAAAGGAGGAATAAAATGGCAATCTGGTCATGCTAATACCACATTTCCAAAATGATAAAAAAAAATTAACCCCTCGAGAGGCCATGGTCACATTGAAAAAATAGCTCTAGAAACTGGTTCTGTGCTAGTATGAGGATAACCTAGGAATCCTTATATAATTATGGATGCTTTTTAAAGATGCCATTTCCAGGTACACATATTTATTCTACGCTGTAACATGCATTTCCATTATTACCCCGGGTGTACAGTTAGGTACAGTCACATATTGTAAAGAGTGACAATGATCTATGCATCTACATAATCCAAAAAAGGAACAATAATAGTCTGGTAATAGTTGAAACTCACCAGTTCTGTCCTGAAAGCTGACTGCAAACTGTAAAAAAAACACAGATCCCGAGTGCAGTTTATATGAGTTAATGTCCAGTATTGAGAAAGACCCCTCTAAACATTAACTAGGTAACCTCTGGGATACAGGTTCAGAGAAGGCAAAGCAAACAATGATGAAAGCTTACTAACTGCTTCAGCAGTTTATACAGATCTCTAGGGCCGATGTGGTCTGTAATCTTCAAAATGAATATTTACTATTACTAAGTCCATTTATTTTACTTTGGTTTCCATAGCCTTGGTTTTATAATACGCAAAGTGCATCCCCAAAAAAATGAATACATTATAAATGATGGGTATACGTGTATAAAATTAATCTAGAGCATTTACTGCCTCCGACGCTGGTTAATACTGAATGAGAGGGTGGAGAAGAAAATAGGGTTGGAAGAGGAACAGGTACAGTATGGGAGAGAAGAGAAAAAAGTATAGTATGGGAGGGAAGAGAACAAAGTATAGTATGGGAGGGAAGAGGAATAAGTATAGTATGGGAGGGAAGAGAACAAATTATAGTATGGGAGGGAAGAGGAATAAGTATAGTATGGGAGGGAAGAGAAAAAAGTATAGTATGGGAGGGAAGAGAACAAAGTATAGTATGGGAGGGAAGAGGAATAAGTATAGTATGGGAGGGAAGAGAACAAAGTATAGTATGAGAGGGAAGAGAACAAATTATAGTATGGGAGGGAAGAGGAATAAGTATAGTATGGGAGGGAAGAGAAAAAAGTATAGTATGGGAGGGAAGAGAACAAAGTATAGTATGGGAGGGAAGAGGAATAAGTATAGTATGGGAGGGAAGAGAACAAAGTACAGTATGAGAGGGAAGAGAACAAATTATAGTATGGGAGGGAAGAGGAATAAGTATAGTATGGGAGGGAAGAAGAATAAGTATAGTGTGGGAGGGAAGAGGAATAAGTATAGTATGGGAGGGAAGAGAACAAAGTATAGTATTAGAGGGAAGAGAACAAATTATAGTATGGGAGGGAAGAGGAATAAGTATAGTATGGGAGGGAAGAAGAATAAGTATAGTGTGGGAGGGAAGAGGAATAAGTATAGTATGGGAGGGAAGAGGAATAAGTATAATGTGGGAGGGAAGAGGAATAAGTATAGTATGGGAGGCAAGAGGAATAAGTATAGTATGGGAGGGAAGAGAACAAAGTATAGTATAAGAGGGAAGAGGAATAAGTATAGTATGGGAGGGAAGAAGAATAAGTATAGTATGGGAGGCAAGAGGAATAAGTATAGTATGGGAGGGAAGAGAACAAAGTATAGTATTAGAGGGAAGAGGAATAAGTATAGTAAGGGAGGGAAGAGGAATAAGTATGGTGTGGGAGGGAAGATAAGTAAGTATAGTGTGAGAGGGAAGAGGAATAAGTATAGTATGGGAGGGAAGAGGAATAAGTATAGTGTGGGAGGGAAGAGCAATAAGTATAGTATGAGAGGGAAGAGGAATAAGTATAGTAAGGGAGGGAAATGGAATAAGTATGGTGTGGGAGGGAAGATAAGTAAGTATAGTATGAGAGGGAAGAGGAATAAGTATAGTGTGGGAGGGAAGAGAGATAAGTATAGTATGGGAGGGAACATAAGTAAGTATAGTGTGAGAGGGAAGAGGAATAAGTATAGTGTGGGAGGGAAGAGGAATAAGTATAGTGTGGGAGGGAAGAGGAATAAGTATAGTGTGGGAGGGAAGAGGAATAAGTATAGTGTGGGAGGGAAGAGAACAAAGTATAGTATGAGAGGGAAGAGGACCTTTATAAATGTACAGAATTTTTCTGAAATTTGCTAGTTCTTTAAAAATATATCCACAAATCTTTCAATACAAAGAATACAGGCAATACACATGGAAAAGTGATATGCTCAGATTATACTTTTTGGAGGACAAATGCAGTACAAAGAAATCTACTGCGTTTCACCCACTTTGTTGTGCTCCCTCAGAGGTGTACATGTATCACAAAAGGTTTCCTATTAAAAGTGTAATTTGAACACGTTAATTTTGCATTTGTATTGCCTAATTCCTATATTCTTTCTTTTAAAAGTTGTGTGTATAGAATTTTGAAGGACCAAAACATTTCAGGTGAGGTGATGAAGTACCACCAAGGGCAAATAAATTGTTTTAGCCCTATCCCCCCCCCCCCCCCCCCCTCAATCACCAGTTGCCTGAACACCACTGTGTATCTTCAAAATGTGCAGAAAACCCTATGTTACTGAAATGTATTTGTCATGTTCCTGGCATGACCAAAACGTAAACTCTGCCCAAAGTCCTTGCGAAATTCCCCGAAATTAAAGTTGACAAAAATCATAAAAAAATAACAGAATACATTAATTAAATAGAAAAAAAAAAGTAAATGAAATGTTATTTTCATTAAAATTTAAAAATGCTTATATTAAATCTACTATTGTCTGACTTCCAGCTTGGGGCATACTGAGCCGAATCTTAAACCTTACTACAGATGTAGTAATTCTGTCAAAGTTTGTAAACGTTTACACATATTTTTCTGAGCTTCAATTGACGCACGTTTTGTGTTGGCGAAACTTTGCAGCTAAAATTTCCACCACTGTAACAACCTTGACACTGAAGGTGTAACACCGCTCATTACACAGCGAGGGTCTCAGAGAACCAGGCCTGTGAGAAAAGGGGCCAAAGTTTTACACAGACATAACACATGTCAGGGCCTTAAACCCTGCACCTTCTCAAGGTATACCGCTCGCAGCAAACAGCTCTGTTTTCTCTGGAGGCTTAAAATCTGATATTGCATGTGTTTATTTTGCTAGAAAATGACTCTCCCCTTTGGTTTCTAATGTGATGCATTAACATCTTCACTGCCAAGGGCAGCCCTGCTTTCATTTTCAAGGATGCAAGTTGGCCTTGCAAAACCTGTTGCATTAATGCATGTTTTTTTTCCTCTTCTTCAGTCTACATAAAGTGTTCCCAAAACATATTGTATTCCTGAAGTCTGAGATAGAAGGATTGGCCACAATAAACTATTTCTCTAGTTGGATACAATGAGCAACTCATTAAAAGGTGAGTTGCAGACAAGTTGAGTTGAACATTCCATCTCACTAGTTTATCTATACATTGTGCAGGGGCAAACCTTTTGGGTTTCCTCCGTTGAGCAAACTCACCAGGTTTGGCACAATGTGTAGCTAAAATTTGTGAGATTAAATATTCATCTCAAATGACCTGCATCTCACCTGAATAGCCCCCACAGATATAACCTGTTGAGTTTGTCCCATAAGGAGAACCAAGATGGCCCTGCTGAATCCAACATTATTGCATCTTTCAGTTTGTCCATATTGGTCCAAATTGTTGCGTCCTGGTTGTCCGATGTCCTAAGTTTGCTGCTTAGTCAATAACCCACTACAAAAGGGACTCCTAGACGTTGTTAATACTTTACGCCAGGAGAACAAAAACAAGTGATGTAGTGTATGAAATGCAAAGAAATACAGAGAAGTGATGTTGATGACATCATGTGTCTGTGGTGTCCCCAGTTTATGACATCATCGTGGAGGCTTGGTGTGCCATAAACCAGACACACTACAGGTACTATATAGATACCTATGTATTTACTTGCAATCCTTCTAGACCAGTCCATAGATCAGTCCCTAGGTTCTCGGTACTTGCAATGTTTAGGTGACATGGCCTCTTTTCCGGTTGTGGAACACCCAACATTCCAGTAAGTATGTGGTAAAGAAGGTGGGTATTTGTGGGAGTTTTAATCTGTGTGACCAGGGGGGGGGGGGGGGGGGGATGTATTAAAGAGCATTCCAATGTGACATACCAGGCCTTTCTCCCAACCGTGGATGGTGGATATAGGAAAATGTAAAACGAGTCTCCTATGACTTAATACCAGGCTAATGTACACACTAATCACCCCATCGGGCCTGCTCACTGGTACATTCCCGCTCACTTCCAATCGTGTAGACTCTACAAAGCTCCTCTATGGGGAAATATTACTCTTGCTAACACTATTTCAGTAGTCTCTGTTGTGCTTCATAAAGTTTTGTAGCTCAGCTGTTTTTTTGCTAATAGGAAGCAGGTGCTGCTAATACCTCCCTAATGTTCCAGAAGGTTCCCATTAAACAGGCTGCAAACAGAATCTGATTTCACTCTACCTAGAAATAACAGAGCAATTGGATACAAGGTATCGGAGCACCTGGGGCATTGTGTGACTGACCCTGCTTTGCGTTAGACATACTTTGCTCAACACCTACCTTGCACCACATTCCCTTCTCCCCCCCATCTGCTCTCTGTGCAGGGGAACCGTAAGCATAGTTGGGAATTCTTGGTGGGGAAAAGGGGGGGGGGGGGGAGGGGTTTACTATCATTGACCACAGACTAGGACCACACAATTAGACTATCAGTAGAAGGTTCATTAAATGCGTTGGGTGATCAGATGGAACGCTGCCTGCTATGGCCGTAGTGAGGGATAGGCAAGTGTTTGTACAATGTCATCAGTGTCCATGGTAAGGTTCCTTAGAACATCATTAAATTGATGACATTGTCTATCACAAAGACCACCATGAAAAATAGAAACATAGAATGTGTCGGCATCTAGTCTGCCCAATGTTGTAAAAATGTTTATTAGTCCCTGGCTTTATATTATATCTATCCCATGCAGGCTTAAACTCCTTCACTGCATTAACCTCTACCATTTCTACTGGGAGACTATTCCATACATCCACTACCCTCTCAGTAAAGTAATACTTTCATTAGTCCCTGGCCTTATCTTATATCTAGGATAGCCTTATACCTATCCCATGCAGGCTTAAACTCCTTCACTGCATTAACCTCTACCATTTCTACTGGGAGACTATTCCATGGATCCACTACCCTCTCAGTAATGTAATACTTCCATTAGTCCCTGACCTTATCTTATATCTAGGATAGCCTTATACCTTTCCCATGCAGGCTTAAACTCCTTCACTGTATTAACCTCTACCACTTCTACTGGAAGACTATTCCATACATCCACTACCTTCTCAGTAAAGTAATACTTCCATTAGTCTCTGACCTTATCTTATATCTAGGATAGCCTTATACCTATCTCAAACATGCTTAAACTCCTTCACTGTATTAACCTTTACCACTTCCACGTGAAGGCTATTCCATGCATCCACTACCCTCTCAGTAAAGTAATAGTTTCATTAGTTCCTGACCTTATCTTATATCTAGAATAGCCTTATACCTATCCCATGCATGCTTAAACTCCTTCACTGTATTAACCTCTACCACTTCTACTGGAAGACTATTCCATACATCCACTACCCTCTCAGTAAAGCAATACTTTCATTAGTCCCTGACCTTATCTTATATCTAGGATAGCCTTATACCTATCCCATGCATGCTTAAACTCCTTCACTGTATTAACCTCTACCACTTCTACTGGAAGACTATTCCATACATCCACTACCCTCTCAGTATAGTAATACTTTCATTAGTCCCTGGCCTTATCTTATATCTAGGATAGCCTTATACATATCCCACGCATGCTTAAACTCCTTCACTGTATTAACCTCTACCACTTCTACTGGAAGACTATTCCATACATCCACTACCCTCTCAGTAAAGTAATACTTTCATTAGTCCCTGGCCTTATCTTATATCTAGGATAGCCTTATACCTATCCCACGCATGCTTAAACTCCTTCACTGTATTAACCTCTACCACTTCTACTGGAAGACTATTCCATATATCCACTACCCTCTCAGTAAAGTAATACTTTCATTAGTCCCTGGCCTTATCTTATATCTAGGATAGCCTTATACCTATCCCATGCATGCTTAAACTCCTTCACTGTATTAACCTCTACCACTTCTGCTGGAAGACTATTCCATACATCCACTACCCTCTCAGTAATGTAATACTTTCATTAGTCCCTGACCTTATCTTATATCTAGGATAGCCTTATACCTATCCCATGCATGCTTAAACTCCTTCTACCATTTAAAAATATATAAATAAGCTTCATGTGACAAGTAAATAATAAGAAAGTGAATGTGGATAGCTTATCAGAAAAAGTTGATGTAACTCAGGAAAATAACATCTATAGGAAAAAGAAAAAATAATAAACTGTTCTATGTATGACTATATTTCATTTCTCAGCTATACCTCTATACCAAAGGTCCAGACCCTTTAAGAAAAAAGCCCAGGTGATCCAGTTTTTCCTCTAACATACATTTGTTGACTTGCTCCAAACATAATATTTCGACAATTCCACCCCTGTGTAGGATGTCCTGTAACCATTAACCGGATTTATTTGTCAACTTGCAAATTAGCAAACATTGCAAAGAGTTTACTATTGAACGATTTCCAGAACATATTGGAGCCTAGAATATTGCAGAGTATAATCATCTATGTAAACATAGGAGGTAAAGTCTAAAAAACACCTTTAAAAAATGGATAAAACCTAACTTTTTATTCAGGGGATATACCCTAACCCTCCACCCCCCTGATAAAGCAGCATGTGGATAGTGAAATTAATTTCGGTTTGCAGATATGACAAGGTGTCTAAAAATGTAAATTTTAAGGTGCATCTTTAGCTGTACTCAGTATTTTAGCATGAGTTATTTGTGGTTATAACCGCAAGGCCTTTGATTAATTAGCAGTTTACCCATCTAAGAGGGGCATGTACTAAAAAAAAAACAAATATATTTTTGTGCAAAACTATTTTTGCGCTTTGCTCCTATTGCAATGTACTAAACATTGAACACTCCAATAGTACATACGAGCAAACTGAGAATAAAACAGGGAATTTTGCGAATATTTTTTCTACCTCTTTTGATAGCGCTCGCTAAAAGCTGGTATAATTTTCACACGCAAATAAGAATAATTTTTCACAAAATATTCGCAAAACTCTTTAGCGAGCGCAAATCTAATCGCAATTTATTAGCGCAACTGGAAAAATGCACGCTAAATAAAAATAACCGGAAGAGGCGCAAGTCAGGGAAAACAAGCGCAGAATGTTACAAATAGTCGCAAATTGCTCCTTACTCATGTTTTACCTACTTTTTATTCGCACTGCGCTTGTTTAGTACATGGCCCCCAATGTGCCTAATTCTATTATTTGATTATCTAACTATTGCTCTCACATTCTGTAATTTTGTGGGACAGCATTATACAGATTTAAAAGTATATTGATTTGTTTTCCCTTCTAAACTGCAAATAACTGGCAGCCAGTGCTAAATTGTATCTATAGAAGCAGTGACTTATTAATTATTGACCATCACATTATGAAGAGCTAGACAAACTTTACCAAGTCCAATGACAAATGAATTTACGTGGTTTTGACGACACTTACAAATAATATCACCATTTTTTCTAAGATGGTTTTTTCCCACTGCGGATCATCTCCAACACTTCCGTATTCTCTGCTTCGCACATATGCTTTTTAATAAGAATTACTAAAAGTCAGGATTTATCCAATTTTAATTGGTGTTTTATTTTAGACTTTACCTGTTGTCTGTTTTATATTATTATTAAGTTAGCAGAGGATGTTCTCCATTTGAAGTCGAATAAGCACCTTTTGTTGATATATTTTATCATTTGGGGCAGAATCCTAAAGGCCTTTGCCTTAGTTGGATGCAAAACTAAAACAAATATTTACTATTATACAACCTTCCTTCTTGTTTTACTTTACAACCTATGACACTCAACCCAACACTTCTCCCATGGATTTAGGGTGGTGTGCAAGAGATGTTAAAGGTCATTTCTTTTGTTACCCAATTCAGGCACATTTTATTCTGTTATGTATCTATTGCAAAATTCTTACTATGGCTGATGATAATTTGTTTTTCTTTATTATACAAAAGGTTTGTATTAAGCCTTCCAGTTTCAGTATGGGGTCCACCTTTTTTTTCTGTAATTTTATACTGATAGGATGTTATTTGTGTATCATTTAGCAATAGGGTTAGCACCCTTTTACCCCAAAAAAGAGGGTCAACAGAGACTTGCAGGGAATTTCAAACTTAAGGCCAAAGTAGCCAAGTTCTCCCATTCAGCTGCATTGGAGAATATTTTTTTAAACAATTAAGTTTTTTTGTTTCTTTGTTGTCCGTCTACCTCTTGTCACCCCCCCCCCCCCCCCACACACACACACACACCCCGATTTAAACCCAACCTGTTCTCTCCCACATCTGGCAAAAAAAAAGCAAGATTACAGCATTTCATCTTATAAACTTGTCATTTAGAATTAAACACCCACCACTAGGCTGACTGTACAGTATAAAGCTGGTAGAGGCTGTCAGCTCATTACACAAATATATAAAGACTCAAGTTTAATTAGTCATTTAGTAATGGATTAGCTCTTACAGCCTGCCAGCAGCACGATCCTTGCTTTCATGAGGTCAGAATTAATGAAAACCAAAACCAAGATGGGTGCAGAGCAAGCGGGATTTTTTTTTTAACATTTTTTATAGGCTTGGCTCTGGTCCTGCAGATGGGCTGTAGACAAAAACAGGCCTGCAGCATCCCTGTGCATTGTTCCAACCAAATAAATGTAGAGGATTAACACATAGGACGCAAATGAAGACATCAGGAAAGATGGAGCATGGAAGCAGTGGCTCCTCTGAATATTTGTACACCCTGGAGTCAGCATGCTCCTCCTCTGTCCTGCGTCCAAATGGGAGCAATCCCAACTCTGGACTGCAAATTCAGCCTTGTCTGCTAACACTTGCCCTCCTAAGTCTGAGACCTCCATTATAAGGGGTTAGGGTTGCCACGCGGCTGGTATTTTACCGACAGTCCAGTAAAAACTCTAAATGGAACAGTAACAGATCCGGTATTTTTTCCCCAAAAAAGGTGGCAACCCTATTCAGGGGGCAGAAGGTTAATAGTAAATGCGCATGTCTAGAAAAACTGAAGGTGAAGTGTGCCAGAGATCTTTCTTTTCTCAATGAGATCAGGTGCTGTTGGTCCCAATCATGGGTGGGGTTTGTGATGAAAGGTGGCGCCAGATAAAATGGTCATAACTGACCACAGTGGTGGGCCTGGATATGTTAAACACTCCTCACCTTCACCATACGGGGTAGTTTTCCAGCAGCTGTTAAACTGCTGTCTCCAAGTCTTCAATGATGTCCTTGGATTGCCAATTAATATGCCACAGCCATTTTCCCCATTTATATGCCACTATTAGCCTGCCCATTAATATGCCACGGCCAGATTGCCAATATGCCACAGCCAATTTTTTCATTAATATGCCACTATAAACCTGCCCATAAATATGCCACAGCCTGATTGCCAATATTCCACAGCCAATTTCCCATCACTATGCCACTATTAGCCAGCCCATTAATATGCCACAGACAATTTGCCCATTAAGATGCCACAGACAATTTGTCCATTGAAATATTTTACCATGCATTTGCCAGTATTGTTTTACCATTCATTTGTCAGTTTTATTTTGCTCTTCATTTGCCAGTACTATTTTGCCTATCGTTTGCCAGTGTTATTTTACCATTCATTTGCCAGTATTGTTTTACCATACATTTTCCAGTTTGATTTTGCCCTTCATTTGCCAGTATTATTTTGCCATTTATTTGCCAGTATTTTTTTGTCATTTATATGCCAGTGTTATTTTACCATTCATTTGCCAGTATTTTGTGCCATTCATTTACCAGTATTATTTTACCATTCATTTGCAAGTGTCATTTTGCCATTCATTTGCCAGTGTTATTTTACCATTCATTTGCCAGTGTTATTTTGCCATGCATTTGCCAGTATTATTTTACCATTCATTTCCCAGTATTATTTTACCATTCATTTGCCAGTTATTTTGCCCTTCATTTGCTCATTATATGCCAATTAAACCCCCCTCCCCTTCCCTAGTACTTACCTGGATGCTGGTCATCCCCGTCCGTCTCCTCCGAAGTGTTTCCTCCACGCACGCCACCGTTGTCATTTCTATGACTAAAAGCCTGGATGCGGACTGACGGCTGATGCCCGATCATGGTTTTCTCCATGTGAGACAGTCGTATGGGCAGTGGGGGCCCATGAGGCAGCTGCTTTGGGTCCCAAGATTGAATGGGCCCTGGGCAGCTGCCCTGTTTTCTTTTTTTGCAGGGGTCAACAAGGCAGTGATGAAGTGATGGGCCCAGTCGCAGCTGCGACCCCTGCACCAACGATAGTTCCGCCACTGGTAGTCCCCCCCATCGCAGGTCACTTATGAAGGTATGAAGACTAAAGAATAAAAATGATTTGGATCTATGGGGTCCAGTTTTATTAGAATACAATAGGACAAGTAGATTAGAAAAAAAGAGAGGGCTTGTTGTAGCTGTGATCAGGTGGCCTTCATCCATTAAATCTGGTGACCCATCGTAAGGAGGAAATTAGACCTGCACCCTCTCTGGTCTCACTACAGAAGGGAATTGAAAAAACATAATTAACAACCCTGAGGAACATTGTGAACAAGCAGGAAGATTAAGGTCTTCTCCCTCACACCTTTGATTGTGGCACCATTTTCTCCCCCCTTGCTAACAGGTAAGATATGCTAGCAAAAAAAGAGTTTTGTATAATGGTGAAACCCTGAAAAATGCAGAAGCAGCGGTGGCCAGGTGGTCCCACTCAAGGAGTTAAAATAAAGGCTTGGAGTAGAAGAGTGGGCAAAATTCTATAAGAAAAAGTGGGCCAAGTCCTTTTCGGAATAAATAATAATTGCTTGGCTGAAGGAAGACGCTGGGGGCATGAACGGAGCCACACGTCCTATCGAACAAAACCCTTCACATTGCAGAGAAATGAAATTACATTTATCAATATTTCAGTATAAAACAGAAAAACCCAAACCACGCTTATACTAACGAAGACATCCAATACACATTATAGAAAGCATAAAAAATTTCTGGTTGGAAAACGTGTGGTTAATACAAAGGCCTCTGACTTAATTTCTCCAGCAATATATATGGAAAAAGCAGAGAGAGAGAGAGAGAGAGAGAGAGAGAGAGCAACAGACATTATTCATTTTGCAATAAAACCATCAAATATATATACGTCCCTGACTCATTACATTACAATACATAAAAAAAATATCCCAGATGTTTCCTTTTTCTGCACAGTTTTTTATTTTTCCATTTTTTGATTTTATTTTTTTAAGTTCACATTCAGCATTCAGGAGAAATTAGAGGTTTAAAATGATTAAAGGCTAATGTGTGAATGATGGTGTTTAATAAACTGTTAATGCCATTTAATCTAACCTATTTGTTTTTCTGTCAGCTATCTCGTGTTGCTGACTCCAAGGGAATTCATCAATGGGTATTCCTTCCTCACTCCTGAAAAAATCCTTTTTTTAAAAATGTTTTATTGTTCATTAAAAATCAATGTGTTCAAATTTGCGGGTTTGCTTGACCTTCGAAATGCATAAAATGTCGTAACATTCGGAAAACATATTCCATTTACACTGTGGGAAGAGCGGTATAAAGCCAGGACTAGGGTAATAAAGGAAGAATGCACCTTTTTTCCCCACTTGTTCTATAATGATATGGTTTTATTTGTGTTCCATTTGCTTATTTCTTCATTCTAAACACATTATTTTGTAGTGCTGTGGTGTTATTTTATCATCTTTTTTCATAATTGCTCGGGGATGACATCACTAGACAGGAAGTTTGTTTGTAAAAGAGACTGGGCCTCCAGGTAGTGAATTAGAGTGCACAAATACTCCAAATTCTTCTCCTATGTGCTGGAAAATGTACTATGGATTTTAGAATATCTGCACGATATCTGAAAATAATTGGTTATATTATTTTCAGTGTAAAACTATTGGACAACTGTTACTTGTTTTAAAGTATACTTAAATGGATTTGACATATTAAACACACAAACAGAAAATAAACGAGGTGGAGCTGTCCCTTTGGAAGATTAATATAGCAGAGCATCAGACACAGATGCAAATTATGAGCACAAGAGTCAACAGAGTCGACAATAAACTCACCACCCACGACCCAAACTTGTCTCGTGTCCAAAGAGGACAAAGAGTGAGGATTTAAAATTCAAGTTAAATCTTGGCATTTTGAGTTTGCATGTTTTAGACTTTTGAGGACAAGATATACAGTATGTAAAATGAGGTTATTTTGATTTAATCATAGGTGGTGTCGACTGTATCCCTTTCAAAATCAAAACACTTCAAAACATTACGAACAAGGAAAAGCTTGCAAAAAAGAGAAAGTATACTAAAACATTTGGACACAAGGTGGCACCAGAGATAAAACATTTTGCAATAGGTTTGTTTTATAATAAGGGTAAATGTGTGGTGACTTACACCAAGATCACGTTACTGAGTATTATGATTTGTTTAATTTAAAGGTGCCAACCTATGCCACAGAGCTGTACAATGGTTAGGTGCAAGGTTACACATTGTAGAATAATAGTGAATTAATCTAGTAGGATCTTAAGTGGATTCTGTCAACCTAGAGGAGTGTTGACCTGAGGAAGGACACACGTCTAGGTGTTCCGTTGGGTGGGAGCCTCTCCAACAGTGTTTGTCTTTTAGCCGCATCGTTCATCTGCTACAGGCCAGATTAAACTATGGATGGTGGGCCAATGATTACATGGAGGCGAGAGAGATTGTATCTCCTCCGTTTTTTGATGTGCCCCATCACCCACATTGCACACCCACGACATGCCCCATCGCCCACATTTCACACACATTAAATGCCCAATCACCCCCATTACATGCCACCATCACTCTCATTACATGCCCCCATCACCCTGATTAATTGGAAGGAGCTAAAGCTTGCTGAACGGTAGGTGAGGGAGTGAAAATGTTTGAAGCACCAGAAGTGTGCTTTAACAACCTCTGGCAAAGTGCCGCCCTTGTTTGCATTGTGGAAGATACACTACTGTGGTGGGCGGCATTGATCCCATAGCATCTTCTTTTCAAATAAATGAAGTGATGCCATGGAAGATTTACTAAGATTGTATCTCCTCCGAATATATTTTTATATGTCTATTTTCCAATGTGCTGACTGAGTCGTGTAATTGGATAGAAATATGTCTGCACAGGAGGGACAATTTTACATGCAAAACAAATGTTTGAGATCTTTGGGACTCTCATTGCTTCAATAAGGGCTTGACATTTAAATTAAGGAGCATTCTGGAATATAGTCACATATACAGTATATGCCTCTGTGGTATCAAATGAATGATGGATTTACCTAAAACACAGCACACGTACAATGTGTTCTCTATGCCGATTGGAGGAGGGGAGAAGTCTATATTTCAACCAAACATTGGTTGGATCTGACCGAAAAAAAAATCCCCATTTATGACAGTTCCCACATAATCAGTTGCCATATTGCGCATGTGTGATAGCCGTCTGCATCCAAAATGGCAGCCATCCAAAAGGGTGCAGCGGATGCACATGTGAAAAAGAAAAGGTATTTAATGTATCCCTTTATTAAGCATTTTCTGAACTGTTCGTGTCTTAAGCTTTAAGCTATTTAAATTTACTTTTTTTTAATGGCTACAGTTGTCTATTAAAAAACAGATTCTGTTAAGACTGGAAAATGCTTGGACCCTGGCCAACCAAACCGTGCCTAGGTTTGAAGGACCTACAAAAAATTGCATTTTGAAATAATCACCTCTATGTGAAAATTTGGGACTGCTCCCTAACAATAAAAGGCTTGAAGGCAGGTAAAAGCAAGACATAAAAATTGACCAGGTTGAGGGATTTATACCTTTCAGTTATAATTTGGGTCAAACAAAATAGATGGAGAAAATGTCTGAATTGTTTGTTTTTTGCATTCGAAGTTCAACAGTTTTGTTAAAAATTGGGAAAATAAAAGAATTGGATCTACAAGGATATATAGCTGTGAGGGGTAAAGAAAAGGAATGACAAAACCTGGATATCACTGGCCGTTGTGTGAATTTTGTGGCTGCTTCTTTAGGGTAGAAGGTTTAAAGGCAGGTGTGCTGGATAAAAGCAGTATACAACAAATTAATTGAATATCCTTGACTTAAAACTCCACAGACTTGTTGAGAACTGGAAAATAAATATAGAGTTGGATATTCCATGACTTATAGCCAGTTGTGTATCTTCCACAAGGCAAACAAGGCACTCGCCTAGGGCGGCACTTTGCCAGAAGTGTTAAAGTGTGTGCCTAGGGCAGCACAAGATTAAGATACATCACTGCTTATAGCCACAATATAATGGGATCTAAAGGTCATGGATTATAATGTCAGTGATGCAAATGAAAGAATACTTAAACAAAGAAAAAATTGCAGAGAATCTAAGCAACATTAAAAAGTGTCAGTGGCTCAAGATGGATACAAGGAAGCATCAAGATCGGAGACAACTTTCTAAACAATAAAAAAAAGTTGGTAAAGAAAAGGAACAGGAAAAAAAAAAATGTTACTAACTTCTTAACAAGCACCCAAAGAGAAATGGAATAAATATCATCCAACACAACAGATCAAGGGAATTAAATAAATAAACTCCACTTGCACTAGACCTTTGGCCAGAATTATTGGGTCGTGGATTTATTCTCCCTGGTTTTCAGTGAGTAATGGCACTTGTCAGGGATGTCCTCTATACTACCCAGGTGGACGTATATATTTTTAGATTGATCCTGTTAAACTTTCCAAGATCCTAGTTAGATGAAATTCAAGGGTCCTTTTGTAACTATATTTGGATGTATAAAAAAGCCAAGACTAGCATCACATATACTCTTTATAAAGAGGGGCATCCTAATATTACCACTATGCCGCCATGTTATTACATATATCAGAATGGCAAAAGATCAATATATCCAATAGTCATAGTATAGACTGGAATTACAAGAGATGTATTGTTCAGACTTGAGTGTACTTCTTTACCAATATAAGACGAAACATATTAAGCAGTTGACATTGCTTGGTTTAAGCACACTCTTTGATATGGGAAGAGGCCCTGAGTTTGTCATTTTGCATAACGTATCTATAGAGTTACTTGAGCAGAATAATGATGATATCATTGCATTAGATCTTGGTTAAATCTGAGTATTAGTAAAATTGGAAATCTTGTCTCAGGAGATTAAATCAAACAGTTCCCACCACTAAATGAGGAATATAATTTGCCAGTGAAAGAGCTGTTTAAGAATTGAGAGTTATATACTAACTGATAGAGGGAATAATAAATACCATATGACCACAGAACTAGAGAAATGTTATGGAAGCAGAAATAAAAATAAGGAAAATAATAAGTAGTGTTATCCTGGATTCGGACAAAAAAAATTAACGATGACAAGCCCAATGGCTTTAAAAAATGGGAAGGAGATATAGGTAATGACTATGAAATGGCCAATATGTGTGACATCAATGATGAGAAATGGAATCTGGTGGAGATGCAATATAAATGTATAACATTGGCAGAATATACATGAAAAACGACAAGAGACGCCACACAGGACGCGGTTTGTTTCTTCTACAGCCGATAGACGTCTGATTTAATTGGCCAAATCATAATAATATAACATTTTACTGTCACACATATTATTAGCAGCTAAAATTATTCTTGCCGGAAGAAGCTAGACATACCTGTATGGCAGACTTTGAGAAATCAGATTGAATAACAGTTGAGCATGGGAAAGGATCGTTTGTTAAGCTGTAAAAGTACATATGTGTTAAGGCCGTTTGGCCTGTATTTGTGGAAGGGGCTGGAATTAATCCACTCCCCTATATAAGGTACACCTTACCTGTCTTCACACCGGTCAGGTCAGTGTCTGAATGACCCTCCCACCCACTCCTCTTTTTCAACACTTTCCTTTTTCAATTCTATCTTTTTTTATTTCTTCTTGGCGGGCCCTCTTTATTTACAGGCCTACCGTATCGTCGGTATCGGCACACCACAGCCGACTTTGCTCGTTTGTACTATCTTACGTTCTCACTTGAACCTACTCCATATACGGCTATATTGGCCTTTACACAAATGGATGAAAATGGACAGATATGGCATGAAAAAAATGAGTTAGACCAGTTTGGTAAGAGAAGGGTGTCATGTGGTTACATGTATGTCTCATCCAATGTACAGATGTAGGTACGTATAGGATCTGTTGATTATTTCAAAGAAGAAATATATACAGTTTTGAATATTGATAAATATCCATTGAAAAACAAAAAACTTAAAGAACTGTATTTATGTATTTAAGATGTTATGTTATATTTATGGATTACGTCTACCTAGACATTGCTTGTATTGTGAATATATGGAATAACAATGGATCTATACATTGTGTTAGCAGAATGGCATCTAAATGCATTACAAAAACATAAATATATGTTTTAAATGTGTCTCCTGCTTTTATGTGGCTTAATATGCAAATTACACATTTCCCATGGAAAATTAGGTCATTTACATTTCAAGCCACAAGTGATGTCATCAGCTGGAGACTCCACAGGGCATTTAAAACACATGTTTCTCCTAATTTAGGCATTTGCTTGCAGTTTTGCTAATACAATGTATAGATCATTTTTTATTTTCTACATTCACAGTAAAAACTGGGTTTAGATGATAAAGTCCCTGTAATAGTAAATATGTAGCTAAAATCCATGTTAAACACTTTTTGTTTTATTCTCTTCTGCCTGCTTGATAAAGGGACTCTGTTACCTAAATATTATTTCTATTGTGCATGTAGAAGTTCATGTTCAGGTGTATATATATATATATATATATATATATATATATATATATATATATATATATATATATATACATTAATGTATAATGTGAAAATGTCCATTTGTAATTGTTAAAAAAAAAAAAACTTTTAAATTATTGTTATTTTTTTTTAAATTACCTCTTATTATTGTAAGCCTCCAGGTACAAGAAAATACTGGCATTTTGTTCAGTCTTATGCAAAAAAGGAGAAAACGTCAGTAAGTAAAAGGGATTTTATTAAACTGTAACAAACTGCATTTTGTAATGAAATATCAGAGACTGTAGGTTTTAAGGGAGGAATAAACCACTTGCAAGCCGGAGGAATCCGCTGTAGCATTACAGAATAAACAGACTGAATCACTGGCATTGTGTCAGGTTTGTTTGAAAGCTCTATAATAAAATAAAGAAAATATATTTGAAAGCGCGTATTCTGTCCAAGGTACACAATAGAAACACGGAGGCTGTTTAAAGGCTAAATGCCACTTGAACGCTCTTAGCCGGGGGAATTTTAGATGAATAAAACAAAGCTGTGCCAAAAACCTTTTTTCCGACGGAGATGGGATGGTATCAAACTTTAGTCCCGTCGGGGGAAAGGAGCAGGAGAGCAGAAGTACGGCTAACCTTGAGCTTTAAGGATATCCCTGACTCATTATGACACACCTGCGGTGGATGTGTGATATCCTTCATATTTCGATTGCTAGAGACCTACGGCCATTGAGGACGCCTAATCCTCCATAGGGGGTCAGTCTTGAAATACCAGATTTTGATTTGGGGGGAAAAAAAAGGGATATGTCAGAAAATAAGGGGGGGGGGGATGTGTAAAGGTTTTCCCACCAGAAATGTAGTGTAGGGGTGCCATAATTACTACCTAACCCTGTAAATAAAATGTATTTTTGGCAGATAGAAGCCTCTACTCGGCGGTTGCCCCTACATAAAAAAATGTTTTTTCGCAAATTCGAAATTATTATGGATCACTTTTTTGGACTACAATTTTATACCAATCCTAATATTGGCATGGAAGAAAAAGACACATATTGAGTATAAAAATGGCGAGGGTTTACACTTTTTTTTATGTATCATAACCATTCTGACAGGTTTATACAGACCATCCAGGCACAAGAGCAAAAACCTAACTAAAGGAATCAGAATTAATAACAATGTCATGTTTTTATACCTAGCCCCCATTGTCTTAAAGGGGCACTACTACTCACACATTAACCTCTCACTCTCTTTGGGTATCACAGAGGACAGACATGGAAGAAGGCATACAAAATGGAGTTGGTAGGAGAAAATGGCCACCAAGATACAAAATGGCTTCCGGGGAAATTTAATCATCCACAATAGAAAGTAAAAATGACCTAGACCAGGGTTAAGCCACCTTTGGCACTCTACATCACCCATAATGCTCTTACAGATATTGTTGACTACAAGGAAAATGTAGTTCACAATATTATCTGGAGTGCCAAAGGTTACCTACCCCTGATCTATACATTCTGTTAGCATTTGAAAGCAAATGCATGTGTTAAAATAAAGGTTATTTTAGAAGTATTAGTGTTTAGTTTGTCATTACTGTGTGGTTTTAAATGTAAGCAAAAAATGTATAATTTATATATCAAGTTTTCCAGAGGGTTAATGTATCGAATGTAGAAAATGGTCAGTCGTCAGGGTCGCCTTTTGAGGTGAATAAAATGATCCCCATTAAATTCAGTATCAGAAACACTCCCTGGACATACTTGAAAACAAAACTATCTCATAGTATCTTTCCCGCCTAAAGACTTTTTTGCATCTACGTCTATGCATTTGTTTGGTTCAACTTCATACACTTGGGGAACAAGGGAAGTCTCCATGTTTTGGCTGGCAGTGGAACATCGGCAGGCATGATTTGGCAGGCCGCCATGGAATGGTTGGCGATTGTATGGCTTGAAGGAAATGTAATCTTCCCACTGTATCTACAGCTGATTAGGCGCATGAGACAAAAAATCTTCTGCAGAACCTCTCCGACGGGGCCAACATGTCAATCAGCACTTTAGTGGTTGTACAACATAGAAATGATTGACAGCCCTGTTTCCCAAGAGGTTCTGCAGAAGTCGTAGTACTACGCTGGTTTCCGTGATGGACATGTGACCTCCCAGCGGGACACAAATCTTTTAAAACACACATTAGCCTGAGGGGGTGTTTTCTTGCCATTCAGGCCAGCTGGCCCCTGGTCCTCTGTTATGAACAAAAAAGCAGAAAGCTGTGTGTATTGAAATTCCTTGCAGCTCAGAAAGAGGTTTCCAGCACCTGACAGGGAGGTCCCCTGCTTCACAGCTTTCAATATCTGGAACAGGCCAGAGAGTGTGTAGCTTTTCTCAGTGGCCTGGGATTTTCCCAGACTAAGGGGAAACTGTTCACAAAGGTCACAACAACCTTCACAGTCTCCCTGCATTTCTATGTGGGGAGGGACAGCCAATGTTTGCTTCCCCAGGACCAAAAAATAAGAGCATTGGATTTGGTGAGAAATAAAATTACACAAAGCCCAGCTGCTGCAGAACCTCTTTGGAATCAGAGGAATGGATAATGTTGTACTAAAGGTGTGGCACCAAGTTTGTTGTAAAGAAGCACTAGATTACAGCAAATGCTTAGATTCCTATCAAGGTCAGTCGGATTTGGCAAATCTGAAGGATCTACTCAATAAAGAGAGAATATCAGGGAATTGAGACGGGAATTTCAAAACTTAAGACCAATGTGGCGGAGTTGGAAAAATTCTCCAATGCAGCTGAATGGGAGAATATTTCCAGCTCGGCTACTTTGTCCTTAAGTTTGAAAATCCGGTCTCAATTGCCTGCTATTGTCTATTTATGGAGTAGACCCTTGCGTGTCATGGAATCTCTAGTTCAAATCAACAGGCCTACCAGAGGTTCCCTATCTCCAATTATTTAATTCCTGACACCAGCATTCCTCTTAGCATCCAATGGCAGTTATGTATAATGGTCAGTTATGGGACACAGGTCTAAAAAGGGTCCAATCACCATGGAAACCAATAGAATGTTCCTGCTGATTACATCACGTTTAGAACTTTGACCCAGTTATTATCTTTTTACATTGCACCTGTAGTGAGACGCTATTTTTCCACATGGAAAGACATTCTGTCAACATCCTGGCTCCAGGTCCTGGGATACGGTGTGGGTGGAGCCAAAAGGGAGAGGGTTTACGTGACATCACGTGACCCCACAAAACTAACCTCCCCTCCGGCCCATTACAGGGCTGCTCCTTCACTAGACTGGGCTTGAATAATACTTCAAAACAGTACACAGGTAAATAAAATGTCACTCGATTAACCATGAATTACCGCAAATAGTTTCTTCAATTATTTTAATGTCAGCAAGAGCAGATATTTCATATATTCCCGGAATTCCTTTGAGAAGCTGGAGGCCTGATTTTTGCATGTTTTCCTGTGGGAGTCGGCAGCTTCACCCATCCTTCGCGATGCTTGCAGTGCTGAATTTCCGACACCATGGAATGTGCATGGGAGTCAGGTTGACTGGAGTCAAGGAATATACCTGCATATAGCATGGCATGCCTCCCAACATTTCAAATGGCCAAAGAGGGACACTTTTATTATGTGCAAGTGGCTGAAGGTTTGGCTATGGGTGGGACATTACATTTTGTAACTAGAAAAGAGGGTCAACAGAGGGATTTGGGTAAAAATAGGGACTAAATAGGGACACTTTGTAGTAATGCTGAATTCAGACAATATGGAGTATGCTTTGGAGGCAGGAACATTGGAGTCTGCTCACATATACTATGGTGGATTTATATCTCTCTTCCTGGTATATCTAAATATCTGAGTGTGTAGGGGCATGGACACAGGGAAGAGATATGTGCAGAGTGCTGAAAAGCTGGGCTGTGAGTCACATGGTGATCTGTGCAATATTTTTCTTTTATTTTTATTTAACTTGACAGGAGGAAAACCCTCTGCATTATCCTTTAATATTTGCAGACTCCTGCTGGCATTTACTCAAGACATCGCCATGATGTTCCAGGATTCCCATGGAAAGAATACACGGGGTTATCAGAGGATCCTGAGGATGTTTTCTAAAATATTTTACTTCTATGTGTGAACATTAAACATTTTATATTAAAGAGTATACAAAGGTAACTCTGATCTGGCCCGAAATGGGGACCGATTGGGGGCATTAGCTGATTTGCAGAATTTTCCACAATTCAGTTACTCAATGTGGCCAGTTTTTACCCAGATCTTCAACTATATTTGGCCTTGAAATCCCATGTATTCCCTCTACTTAATAAGGGACAAAAACAGCCAAAACGGCTCCAAATCTGGCTAAGAAAGCCACATTTTGGTCATTTCAGTTCAGATTTTTTAGTTGCCAGAGAATGTTGTTCATCCCAAAAGCTATTAGGAAAAATCCCCCCCCAAAAAAGTTAGATACCAGCAGTAAAAACTGCAGTAGTTACGTGAGCAGCATGTAGGCTTTCCTAATCCATAAAACAATCATATTTAGTAATTTCTGTATTTTAAGAACTATACCCTTTTTTTTATTTCTAAAGATCTGCCATATTTGTTAGTACTCCTATGAAGTAATCTGCCTTTTTCTTGTTTTGGTGGAACATGCTGCATAGTTTTTTCACATGCAATTAAATAGGCATGCTCCGCCTCCTAAACCTTTCCTTGGAATCTCTGAGCATACAGCTGTACTTTGAAAACTGTGCTGGCCTAGCAACTCGCCAATTGAAAGTAGAGAGGGAATTACAGGCCATATGAAAAATCACAAACAGGTTCAATGTGTGGGCCAAATACATGCCATCCTTCTCCGCAGATATGTATCGAGACTCACAGGGATCTACTCAATAAGATAGAATTACAGGAAGTTTTGGGAATTGAGATGTGTAGCCGAGTCGGAAAATTCAGCTGAATGGGATAATTTTTCCAACTCCTCCTACTCCCGTTTCATTGCCTTGAAATTCTCTTTCTCTTTATTGAGCAGATCCTCTAAATTCAAGAGAACCTGCTGTGATGCACACACACACATTGCACATCCCACTACATCTCCGCGAGTCTCTGAGGGGCAACCATTTCTTTAAGCTATTCAACAATGCCATCCTGCGATGTTCAAACCCTGGGAGAAACCCTGCAAAATGTAAAATGTCAGTGTAAGTTTTGCAAATGCTAAAAAAAGAAATGTAAAAAATCAATTCTCACATCACTTACTGGCATGATATACAAACCAAATATTCTCTGTTATAGTAGTTCATAGTTTACAGTTTTACAAACTTTCATTTTGAACACAAATTTTAAACCTATTTTCTGCTTGATTTATGTATTTGCTGCCATTCTTGCTAACACAATGTTGATATCATGTATCATCCTTTTTTAGTTCAAGTAGAGACTAAAACATGAGCAATGTTTAGGTTGACAGATTGCCTATAACCTATGCATTTTGCACAAATCATTTTATGCTCTGTGTTCTCATGGTAAACCCTCTATAGGAGGCAGAGGTCCTTTAAGCGCACACATCCATACTGCTGGAGTTTGCTTACAGCTCTGCAGACAAGCGATACAGGCATTTCTCCTAGTAAAGAGGTTAATCCTCTGTGACTCTGTGTATACATCACATAACCACTGCAGATTAGGTAAATTGTCACAACTGGAAATCTGATAATACGACTCAAGAAAGAAATGATGTGAAATAGCAAATGCAATAGGATGGAGAAGAAACATATGCAGTCTTTCCCCCCCCTAATTATAGCCGGGGATGTGGGTCCCTGGCATTGATAAAAACAAGAGCCTTTCTAACCTAGGCAATTAGAAATAGCAGCGAGCGATACCCAATAACAATAAAGAGTCAGGTCTCATCAGCAGAGGACCGAGGTTTACAATGTCCAGTGCTGACAAGTGCCAAGAATTTCCTTTGTAATTAACTGCACACATGCAGACGAACCCGGCAGCCAAACAGTGATGTCATTCCTGGGTAAGCTGCCGAAAAATATATATCATTTTCCCAACCAAGCCAAGGAAAGAGCTTATCCACATATGGAAAGGAGATCCCAAATAGTACAGTAAGCAGGGTAGTAACACCCCCACAAAGTATATGGGTACTTCAACTTGTGACCCTCACTGGTTATCCAGGGGTTTTCATATTTTTATTGTTCGTTGAGGGTGAGTAATGGATTTAAAGTCCCCTCACTTTTACACAGAGGCTGTAGGGAATAGATTGTCTTTGGGGTTTTTTTTAATATTATTTTGTGTCAACCTATTCTGAAAATATTTGGGAGGAAAGGTGTAAAAAGGAATACCACTTAAAAAAAAAAAGTCAGTTCATACATAATGGACTGGAATTCTAGGTAGGGTTCTGGTTCTTCTATCTGCTTCATTAATTTAAATTATGGGTTATGTAGAATGACCAGCAATAGGGAAAAGCTGTGTCAGTGGAACAGTCGTGATTAGTGTTGAGCGAACCAGGACCGCACTATTCGGGTTTCATACCGGACATTACGGTGTCTGTGCCACGAACCCGGACATTTCACTGTATGTCCGTGTTGGAGTTCGAGGTTCGACTATAAACCGAAAGTCTTTAAACCGAAAGTCATTCGGTTTATAGACTTACGGTTTATAGAATACATGTAATGCTATTGCTATTCTGTAAACCTATTCGTATGAATGGGGACTCTATTTCGGTTTATAGAATAGCCAATAGCATTACATGTATTACATCTGAGAGTCAAATAGAACCTAATTCTAATTGTTTTGGGTGCTAAATAGTACAGTATTTTTAATTTGTATGTATTTTATGTTTTTTGAAGTTATTTCCCTATCCATATTTGTTTGCAGGGCACTTGTCCTACTCTTACCCACATTTTAATTCCTTTTGCAGCCCTCTAGCCCTTTCCATGACTATTTTAGAGGCATTTTAGTGGCCAAAAGTCCGTGTCCCCATTGACTTCAATGGGGTTCGGGTTCGGGGTCAAGTTCGAGCACAGACCCGGACTTTTTCCAAAGTTCGCTCAAACTTCTCGAACCCGAACATCCAGGTGTCCGCTCAACTCTAGTCGTGATGAAGACCAAACGGGATATTCCTGCAGAATGTTCCATTTCTAGAACTCGGGATTTATACTTTGATAGTTCTGCACTGAGTAGGCTTTTTGCCCTAGGAGGGATTTCCCATGGCCTCCTGGTTTGAATTGATTTGAGAAATTGAGGTTACACAAACATTTCAAGTCATAAAAAATAAGATATAAGTTGATCTTTCTTTAAACATAATTCATTCTCTGGCCAGAGCCTTTCTGAGCTTGCTCTGTTTTTTTTTTTTTTTTAATAAAGTCCAGTTTGGTGTGGGCCGCCATATTTATTGGAAAGCTGTAGACTGCGGTATACTGCGTGGCTTGTTGCGGGCTTGATTTCGCATAAGATGCAACTTGACCTTGACCTTGACCCGCGTGTTTGGTGAGGAAGCCTTCATTCACGAATTGTCCCTTTAGAAGCAATTCCCTTGCCATAACGCCTATCTATGTTTTTAGGGAATCTCTCCTAGAGAATCCAAGACAGAAAGATTCCTCACCCAGCATCATGAACACTGTCACCATGGACTATCTTATATATACCTATTATTATTATTATGTAAAACATACTAAAAGATAGGGCCTAAAATCAAAGGTCCAAGTGAAGGGCAGACTGAAGCTTTCTCTCTCTACAGCAAACTTCTGCAACAAAACCAGTCCATATACTGGAACAAAAAGATTTGAAAACCCTTCTAAATAGCCTTTAGCTGGGGATATGAGTTGTAACTTGAAATATTGAACTTGTTCTTGTGAAGGTGTTCTATTAAAGACTCCAATAATTATGCCAAACTCTCTCTCCGTCTCTCATCAACCTTTTTGGACAACTGGAGAAAAAAAAAACGAAAATTAAGTGAAATATTGTATCAAGTGTAGGCATTTAAGTAGGAGTGCTTTAATGAAATAAAACAAAGTATCTTACTGAGCCCTCTTTGTTTGTATAGCTCCGTGAGGGGGCAGACATCTGGGGTAAGATGGAAAAAAGATCTGAACCCAAGATTCCAAACAATATGTCTGCCCCCTGATAGAGTGTTGTGGAGCAAAGAGTGTTCAATAATGTACTTTACGGGTCATATTTTATTAAAGCATTTCTATTTAAAATGCCTACACTTGAATTAAAGGGACTGTGTCACCTTTAATAGTTTTTACTGTGTATTGTATTAGCAAAACGTCAAACAAATGCCTAAATTAATAGAAAACTGTGTCTGTGCAGTCTCCTGTTTATGACATCACCTGTGACCCGATATGCAAATTACACATTTCCCATTGAAAACCAGTTAATTTGCATATCAGGTCACAGGTGATGTCATACATAGGAGACTCCACAGACACAGTTTTCTCCTAATTGAGACATTTGCTTGCAGTTTTGCTAATACAATGTATGGATCATTTTAAATCATGTTTTTTTTTTCTCTACATGCCCAGTACTAGCAATGTTTGGAAGATACCGTCCCTTTAAAAATAACTTCATTTTTTTTTTTTTTGTTGCAGACAGTTGTCCTTTCAGACATGATGCAATAACCCATGGTTTAACAGGTTACCAGAAGCCCTTATTCTCCACAGAGGAAAATCCCTGTGTCTTTACTGAGAAAAAAAAATCTAATATTGTTGTGATGACAAATGCAGACTGGATCTTTAATAATTCTCCAGCCGCTCAGCAGACTGTTAATTAACATGTAGAACAGGAAGCTTCTAAAAGGCTCACCGGCTTTGAATTTGGCAGAAAAAAAACCCCGGCTCTCCGAGTGAAGTGCATTTTAAAATGCTCTTTAACGTCGCTGACGAAAGCTAGCATGGAATCATTCTTTTGGGACCTGTCTGTTGCAGTTGGACTTTATTAAAGGGCCGTACACATTCATTGCTAGTAAAAAGACACATTTTGCAGACTTTTAAATCAAACACCTGTCTCTCTTTGCTAATATGGCCCCCATTGCCAGAGGCTAATGCTGAACATTGAGAGAGCTAAACATTACAACGTGTTAACTAGAAACTGTAGAAAGACTAAAATCCCATTATTATCCTGTGTTAAAATAAACATTGTATGTGTGTCATGTTCTACTAGGAGTTACATAGCTAATTAGGTTAAAAAAAAATACCTGTAGTCCAAGTTTAACCCTTTCAAGACCCAAATTTGCTGAGCCACAGACAACTCATTGTGCCACTTTTAATTTCAACTAGAAGGGGGAAGAAATGATTCTTGTCTCCAACGACAGTTGGATTCTTTCTTTATCAATATGACCTGAGCAGCTCTTGATTGTTAAATTTCCTGTATGCATTTCAGTGCATGAAAAGCATCCAACTGTTTTATTAGCATTTGCTAATAACTGCCAAAACTACCTGACTTGGAAGCATATTGGGCATATTGGGTGTTTCCAATGTAATGATAGCTACTTTTTTCTTTCCCATTTATAGTGAAGGCCCCCTCAACCCCCTGTAATTTGGAAAGCTTGACTAATGGGGTAGAATCCAGAAAAGCCTCCCAAAAACATAGACAGGATCTTGTAAAAATGAGATGTTCCAATCACAAAATTGGACAGTTACCCCCAAAGGTAAGAGTCTAGGCACTGACCCTGAGACCCACAGCTTGTAGCCTCCTTATCAGAACTACCAAGATTCCACGTATAACATCATACTTAATGTGATAATGACCCTCCAGTTTGTAATAGGAGACAAAGCTTTTTGCAAAAGAAACACCTTCTACAGGATTGACATTAATGCAGCACTATGACTTACATTTTTATTAATATGTATCCACCCACCCCTCTCCTTCAAGGGACATCTAGTCATCTTACACCCATCAGTGAAAAAAAAAATTAAAGAAAAACACCTGAATGCTAATTACACTTTTCAAACCTGAACATTGCCATTAAAGTCCATTTATTTCAAAATGTGCTTTTATTCTAAAAATAACATCTGACCAGTATCCGTGGGGTTAATCAGGCTGACACAGTATTGATAGATTGTAATTTTGTTTTTTGGCTAATCTCTGTGAGTGAGTGCGTGAGAGAGTGAGTACGTGAATGAGTGAGTGCGTGAGTGCGTGAGTGAGTGCGTGAGTGAGTGCGTGAGTGAGTGCGTGAGTGAGTGAGTGAGTGCGTGAGTGAGTGCGTGAGTGAGTGCGTGAGTGAGTGCGTGAGTGAGTGAGTGAGTGCGTGAGTGAGTGAGTAGCAAAATCACCCCAGACAGTGTTATGTTATTTTTTGTTATTTTATCATTTTTTTTAACTTGTGCTTTTGGGAGAGTTTAGATGGATTAACCCTGGACGTCAGACAGTTTTAGGTACTAATTATACTGAGATCATGTTACCGCTGCCATTACAAAGCCAGGTTTCTCCACTGAGGTACACCAATATTTGTTTAATATAAGGATTTAACATGGCTTACATTTATAAGACAGTCCAGAGGGAGACAATTTTATTTTTACTGTATGCAATTGCTTTCCAAGATCAGAAGATGTAAAATTGTTCTCTGTTCCGAGCTTGTTATTAGTAGTTTGAATTTTATTTATTTTTTGGGGTTTGTCTTTCTCTCTGCTTTTTCCATATGGGAGAATAAACTGATATTTATCTCTATAAACAGCTGCTAGACATTTCTATTGCTTCAGTTAAATTAAATAAACTTCAGGAATGTACCCAGCCGCCTAAAATCTCAAATCCTATCAAACATATTCAAATGCTTTATTACTGAGGGTGTTGACAGATTCAAAATACGCTGGGGGGGGGGGGGGGGGGGGTTTACCGTTATTGGGAACTAAATATTGCTCTTAAGAATTCTGGAACTAGAGGAGCATGGCAACTACTCTTGTAGACCCCAACGCTACTAATGTAAGTTGGAGTACCCATTGGCTGGAGAAGGTATCTACAAAGACATTGGTGTCACGAGGAAGTCTGGATTGGTCTTGCTTGGTGGATCTGGAGTATATTTTATTTCTGAAAGACTAGGGGTCCCTCATATATTTCTTAACCGTAATCAGAGAGCCAGCGCAAGGTCGAGATTGGGGAAACATGGGGCAGACTCCCCCAAATTTGTTGTGATTACAAGTTATACATAAGTACAACCTACAATGGCTCCAGAATTAGGAGCTGTTTCTATGTGCTCCTTATTTATACATAAACCCTATTGCCACAGAAATTTCCTTTATGCATAGTCCCCACTGAGTTAAACATAGAAACATAGAATGTGTCGGCAGATAAGAACCATTCGGTCCATCTAGTCTGCCCAATTTTTTTTTTTTTTTTGAGTACTTTTATTAGTCCCCCGTTCCCGGTCTTATAGCTAGGATAGCCTTGTGTCTATCCCACGCATGCTTAAAATCCTTGACTTTGACTCTTATCCCGGGGTTAACAAAGCAACAGAGAGGCGCAAATACAAAACCTTAAAATATGCAAAGTATTTATTAAGACTATAAAATGAAAAGCTTTCACAGAATGAGATGCACACCTAGTCAAATCGGCAAATGATTTCTTATCGTTGCTCCTTACACAGGCTCAGTGGAGGGGAGAAACTCCTACACTGCTAGATACTAGTAACATCCACACACATAATAACTCGATGTAGCAAGCCACTTGTAAAATGCTACATTACAAACAAAGTCCTTAGTATGATGTAAGACGTAGTTGGTGTATTCGGAACAAGGCTGGAAACGATGCCGGCCAACATGGGCCCCATCACCTATTTCTCACGACCCATGAGGTCCAATTAATGAATCCTATGTTGCACTACAGACTTTTTGCATTTTCCCCCAGTCTCATGTTAAGCATGCCCATCTACTTTCAAAATGCCCGCTCTTGTTTTAATGTTCTTTAGTTTAATGTAAGGTCAATTAAACCCAAATATCTCTACGGGAAAAATGAGCTCAACCGCGTTTGCAAAGACTCCGTCTGCATCGCCATCTGTCAGTACAGAAATATTCAGCATAATGAGTAGTCTAAGAGGGAATAATTTATTTATTTCATGTGGGATTCTTTATGCTTGATGATACAGTCTACCAATATTCTTGACATAATAAGTGACACTGGAGTTATAAAAAGAAAAAAAGATAATCACAAATTAAACCAGAGAAGCTAATGTGTTGGGAAAAGGGAAACTTTGCTCCTCAATACCAAAAATATTTCTGTCCACTATTTTTACTTATATGACCTGAGTTTAAAGAGGGAGTGATGGCAACATTTAAATACATTTAATAAAAGTCGGACCTGTGGTGCTGATTTAATCAGTTTTCAAATGATCTTTCTATCAGGTTTTGTTTAGAAGCTATCCCTGATTGAGTAGGGGAGAAGCCAGCACTAGACGATTTACTTCCTGGAATGTGTGCTAGTGGGTGTTGTCTAGCCACTCACATGCCTCCAATAGGTGAGTCAGAATGTCAGTGAACGGAGGTTAGTGAACAATTCCAAATAACGGGGAGAGTACCTTAAAAGGCTGCATCCATGGGCAGGCACTGGAGAAAGAAAGTGTCCTAGTGCTTAGTTTCTTCCAAGCTTAATCAGTGATTAAACATAGAAAATTAATTTAAAAAGTAAGTAAGTCAGCAAAAAAGGGGCACTTTATTTAAAAATGGGCACTTTATTTTGTAGTTTCTCTTTGATGCACCAAGGTACGCTGAGGCAGGTGTGCACTCGGGACCAATGTGGGTCCACAAGTTTTAGTGTGTTGTGGCCATGACTTCACTTGTTATTGTCTCTGCTGTCAATCAAATGACGTCACAACCAAAGTGCTGCCCAAATGTGGCTATCACAGCGTGTAGGCCGCAAGTAGGAGAGGGCTGGCAACTATTGGCCCGGGGGGACGATATAGTGGCCCATGGTACAACTTCGTTTGTCATCAGAGATAGGCACAGATAGACAGGCAGTACAGATTTACTGACAGGTAAAATACAGAGATCGATAGACAAACAAGACAATCAAAAGTTTGTCGCACTGGGGCATTTAGAAGTCCAAGCCCAGCCTATTGAGTTAGGTTACAGAGCATCCCAGAGAGCAAATTTTGCATGGTGCTGCCATGTTAACGGTCTTATATACTTATGAATGCACATGTGCAGTTTTAAAAGTGGGTCTCAAAAATGCACATGCTGTCTGGGACAGATTTTACAATAAATCCCCCCAACCCCCCCCCCCCCCCCCATCCCTCATGATGCCTTTGTACATATCATCTGACAATGGAGACTTATAGGGACCCTGTCATCCTAAACATTGTTTGTACGTTGAATGCAGACAATAAAAAAAATGCTAAACAATGATCTATGCATTGTGTTAGCAAAGTTACATGCAAAGGCATTAAATACGATGTCTGTGGAGTCTCCGGTTTATTACATCACCTTGTGGCTTCAACGCAAATGTCCCATTGAAAATGTCTTCATTTGCATATCAAGATACAGGGGATGTCATAAGCATGAGGCACAACAGACACAATTGAAGAATATATCTGTCTCTTATTTCATGTGTTTGCTTGGAATTCTAATACATTGTATGGGTCATTTGTCATAATTTCCTATTAGCTACATTCACCGTGCAAGCCTTTTTTAGGTTGGCAAGGTCCCTTTAAACTAAGACCACATTAAGGGGTCTACTCAATAAGGAAAGAATTGTGGGGAATATTTTTTTTTTTCGGAACCAAAGAGGTTAAAAAGCGTTCTACAACTGACCTTCTGAAATCCGATACCTAACTGCTTGTATGAAAAAAAGAAAAAAAGAGATTGAGATTGTAAACGTGGTATGATTTTACACAAATAAATAGGAAAATTGCCTTCTTTCTCACCAAACAGACATTAAACCTTTTGAAAGTAGAGAGTCGTTTGATTATTTTCATAGGTGTTTTTTGTTATTCTGTTCCTGGGTTTTTTCGAACTTTACACAGAGCTGTTTGGCTGGAATTCACAGTTACAAATTTAAAAAGAAAAAGGATGTTTAGTAAATTACAGATGTATGGCATTACGTCTCATGCTGCCAAACCAAAGAAAATGTCTGAGTAATTGGATGTAACTTCATGGTCAAATAGAGCCTCGAGAAATATTTTGTGTACCAAAAAAAAAAAGGAAAAAAAATCGCAATGCCGCAGTAAATAAATAGAAAAATGTTTTTGTAAAAAGAAATGAAACAAGGAAAAATGATTGTTATTGTTCCAGGATTAACTGTATCTAAGTTGCTGTTTTCTTCTAAAAGAAAATAAATATGTATGTTACATCGTGACTTAAAAAGGGGCAATTGAAAACGCAGAGCAAAACTTTATTACAAGTGCTTGGGATAATGGATGAGGTAAGATTTCACTGGTGATGTCTTCTAATTATGCCTTTATTGGATAGATAGCCATTTTATTACTCCAAGTAAGAGGCAGGTTTTGCCAATTAAATGTTTAGAGATGAGCGAGGCTATTTGGTTCGCAAAGATGCTCACCCAAAACAAACACAGATGTGGGCTTTCGGTGAATCCAGTTTGCCTTGGAGGGTAGAAGACCCGGCTCTGATGCCAAAAAAAACCCAAAAACAAAATGTTATCTGTCCGAGAACTGTGATGGATGAAAGAGAAAATTGAGAATCAAAGCCAGGAAAAGATATTTAAGGAGCCAAGAGGAATCAAAAATTGGTACAGGAGGGAAGTGTATGGTCAAAGGATGGAGAGATGATAGTCCAAGGGATCATGGTCTATATCTGGATGGTCAGAGGCTTGAATATAATGTGAGAGATATGGGGGTGGATCTATGGAATTGCCTTCCAGCGGTTGTGGGAAATACTAATATAGTGAAAAAATTAGGTTAGGTGAAGAGGTCAGTTGCAGGGCAGAGTTCTAAAAGTGGTCCAGTCACTAAACAAACCAATGGAATGTTCCTGAGGAGAAGAACTTTGACCCATAAATTACATTCATACATCACCCCCTATATATCCCCTAAGTCCTCTAATGTTTTCATTTTTTTTCTTGCATAGGCGTAAATCTATCTTTTGCTGTGCTCCTGATGTATTCTGAATTTAAGTACCAGAATGAGCTGCCTGCAAGTACAGTAGATGCACCTGGCAGGAAAGATAGCCTGGCAGTCCATTGGCAGTCTGGTCAGTAACCTATATAGTCTCAATTTTTTCCATCTGTCATTAGTCTCTGTTTTGTAGCCATACATTGTATGTACATATCTACATTGCCCATACAAAGGGCTTTCTAAAGACCTGTTCATTAACAGAACAGTACAAAGGACAAGAGGTCATCCGCTAAGACTTTAAGAAAGGAGATGTAGTCGGAAGGAACTCTTCACGGTAAGGACATCAAAAGTATGGAATTCACTGCCTGAAGAGGTAGTTGCCTTCTTTTGGATCAACAGTGGTAACCAAAGAATAGAAAAAGGGTTGATTTTGATGGAGGCAAGACTTTTTTCAACCTAAAATACTGCGTAACTATGTAACCTTAATTGAGCTATGCATACACTTGTTTGTTAATACAACGAAAGGCTTACATTTCACACAACTTTTAGTAGATAATAATAATAATAACAATTAAGTGCTACTGTAAGAATTTTTATTTTTTTTTTTACTATAGATGAATGTGTTATTTAAAATCCTACTAGCTACAAATGAAACGGTTCAGATTCCCCAGGCTGCACAGTCAGCGAGCTCAAGAAATGTATTTAAAAAATAGAAAAAATGTTTATTCATTTTGAAAGTATTCTTGGTGTTTATGATTCCTAAAAAGTGGCTGATTTCATACCCCATTAACTGTCCCTTATAGGAATAGATTCACTAGAATGGAGTAAAAAGAACAAAAAAGAAAGAAAAAATCATATAGTCAAAGCCAATCAAGAGAAGATATAATCACCAAATAAAAGCTAAACTATGAAAAGCATAAACGAGCAAAGTCAAAGAAAAAGAATACAATATATATATATATATAAAGCAAATTAAAGCATAATCTCATCATTTATTTTGAATGCACATGTTGCTCATTGTTTACATCTAGGATAAATTGTTGTGCTGCTGAATGCTTTAATTTTTCTATATATATATATAATTTTATTTTTGTCTTTTATTATTTTTATTTTACTTTGCTGGCTTACTTTTCTCTATGCCTGTTGCAATATAGATATATTTTATCTTTTTCACTTTTTTTTGTGCTGTTGCCCGTCCTTCTTTTTATTTATTCTTTTCATTGTGTTTTGTTTTTTTTATTATTCGATAAGATTTTTTTTATTGGCTATATTATTTATTTATTTATTTAACTTTTTTGTTCTTTTTGCCCTATTTTGCCCTATTTCTGCAGCCCCTTTTTTTCTGCTGCCCTAATAATGTTTCTGTAAAATTGTACCATCACTATAATAACTCCACAAATAATAACATATACATTTTGTTTCCAATGAACCCTCCAATGTGCAGTCCTGATCCTTTGAATTATTTGTCTGTCTATTTGCCGGGGAAAGTGTATTAGCAGATCCACTCACACCTAACTAAGTAGTATTCGAGATTTTACTATAGTAGCCTTCAACCAATTATTTTTTTTTATAGATTCACTAGAACAGTGTAACATAATCTAATATAAAAAAAAATCTACAATTATATTCACCCATATAAACTTGAATTTACCTGAAGTTATCATTCGAACACCCCAACTGAGAATTAATGACTGTTAAAGCAGTATAGCAGAGGGTACTTGTAATTATCATAAACCAGCATCCTAGCAACTAATAAGGACCACAGGACTCACACAGCTGTACTATACATCATCCTCATGGACTGCTCTCTTCACGACCACTTCTAATGTCCTCCAATGCTCCAAAACACCCAGCTGGGCTCGGTTGTTCTGGATAAGCAATTAAACATCATTAAAGCCAAAACATTGACTCTAGAAACAACTTTTGCAACCGACTATGGAAAATAAATCCGATTCTGCAGATAATTGGTTAGCGAGGACTTAATTTTGTAAAATTCCTAAAAGCAGCCAAGTTAGGAAAAAACTTAAAAAATTTTTTTTTTTAAAACATTTATGTCTAAATAATTTTTATGTGTTGTGCCCTAGATGACATCTATTATTTTAAGTGACCTACTGGCTGTCAGCGAGGACAAACATGAAGGATCAAATAAAGATGTCATGGGAAATTGTTTGGGTTTTTTTGGTCAGAGAGGTAGAATCTATTGATGCCAAAATTGCAACGGGGGGAACTATCTCAAGAGATGTATAAGGGATTTATGAAGTGTGAGGCATTACAGACAATACTCTCTGTCTGCCTATCCTATGGTATGGTCCGATTTAGTCAGGGACTTTTATTTTTAACGTGTAGGGCCACATAACAAGCAGAAATTTAAGCTGGGTTTCAGAAGGCAATACCAAAGAACCTAGGAGCATTTAATCCAGGGTTTCACAAACATCATAGAGGGCCACAACTGTCCTGCAGGCTACTAGTTGGTGCATTGACTTCGGATTGACATAAGATAGTCCAAAATAGCCACGTTGAAAAAATAGACAAGTTATGGAATTTTACCAACTCAACTATGTTGGCCAAAGTTTCGTAACCTAGTTGCCCGTCCAATACAATTTGCTCTCTAGTCAATATATGCCATCAATATGCAACCAAACAGTGCACTCAAAATACCAATACATCCCCAATCAAGCTTGGAAAAATAATATTTCACTTCCAATAGTTTGGTGAAATCCTACATTAAGCTAATAGTCATTGAGCCAAGAAAAGAAATCCAGCATATTCACTAGACAAAATGCTAAATATCACAAGGCCGCAAGCAAAGCCTGACTCTGTTACAGTATCAATAGATTATAGAGTGGGTGGTCTCTTTTAACGATGCCTATTTGAGACCCAAGTATCTCGGCTCCCCATTCCTTCTATGGTCCATTTTTTCCAAAACGTTTTTTTGGTGTCTGTGAGTGTATCACCGAACTCCAGAGCAATAAATGCCACAATAAAGTGTTTCTAAAATGTACTGCCTTAAATATGTTTATATGTTATTATTTGTATCTGAAATAGTTTATTCATATTCTGAAGAAAAACCAGGTTAATAAATAGCTTACAAATAGCCCTAAAGTCACTTAAAACATCTTGGTAATGCTCCACCCAAGGTCATACCCTCTAAAAACAAAAATATACCTCTTAGCATTCATGGAATGTTGAAAAATATGCAATGATGAGATAGCTAGGACATCCTCGTCACCCAAAATATTGATAATATTCAATATTGGACTGCCTACACTGCTTAAATTATGGGTCTGTCATGAACCAAAATATTGATAGTATCGCTTGAACTCCGTATACTTGACTTTCCTATACTTGACTACTGCTTAAATTAGGGGTATGTCCGAATGATACTTTCAATCCTGAGGTTTGGGAACCTTCTTCTGTCAAGTTGTCATCTGGCTGGACCCCAACAAAGCTGGCCCATTTCTACCCCACGTCCACACTGTCGGTCTTAATGAGGGCTTTACAGTTGTATTCAGCCATTACGTAGAGTCTTCTTTTACTGAACTGACTGAGAAACTCTACCTCTTGCTAAGCTCCGAACAGTGCCGACAATGCTCCCTTCTTGGTTGGATAAACACAATAGGGTTATCTATAAAGGTCAGTTGCGGGCAGAAGTTCTATAAATGGTCAAGTCACCATCAAGTTTTCCGAATGATTAGACCACTTTAATAATTCTACCCCAGAAATTACCTTGCTACATAAACACCCAACGTGCTCCAGTGGATATAACTGTCTTTAAGCCATGATATATTTGGCTCATCATACTATAATTAAATAAAACAAGTCATACTTGGTAACATTACTGGCACAATCGCTCTAGATATCTCCCCATGGCAGTCGGAGCAAGTTGTCCCATTTGGTAGGAACTGGGACCAACCCTTAATAGGCGTCCCAGCTCGAATCACGGTGAAGGAACTTTTATTCCACTAAATATTTATTTACCAGATAAATTTGCAATTCCGTCTGGAAGCTGCAAAGCCATAGGGTATATTTATTTATTTCCCAGTAACTCCATTCAAGGGTATTACTGTCTGATAATGAATAATTTGAAGCCCTCGAGATTATTTTCTACTCCACAATTTCTATGTGAAAGAAATAAAAACAGGGGGGCAGCACATTCATTTCAGATATATTTTTTTTATTATGTATTTTCTTTATGTTTTAAAGAAAAATATGGAGTGAAGTAAGAAGGGCCTATAATTCAGCTGTGACAGGCTAGACATTTTGAGAAAGGCCTGTATTCATACATACCTATCCATTTATCAGAAAGCTCCCAGAAAATGTGTCAGCTGACCAGGTTCTCTGTAATGTAGAATCTGTAATTTTGGCTTAAAACTCAGCTGTTTTTTTAGAAATGAGGCCAAGAAATGACCTTTTGTGGCTGTCGTGCATTTTTTTTTTTTGGGGGGGTTTGGCTGTTATCCAACTGAAAAGGAGTAAAAATATCCAATGCTGTACGTAGAAAATACAGACAGACATAAAAATAAACACGTAAGTAGGTATTTTGCAAAAAAAAACATGTCAAATATTTAATGAGTATTTTTTTTTCTTTCAGCCCAAGCATGTAATTATTTAAATAATCATTATATATTAATTTAGCACCTCCAATAGATATAGGGGGCTTGGTGTTGCAGGTAATTAGTTTTGATGTTGGTTGCAACTCCATTCACCCTCAGCCATCCTCAGTCATATCAATCAGTTAGATACCCTACGGGGTCTATCCAGTAAGAAAGAATAAATGATGGACTTGGCCGGGTGTGGGAACAAAACACGTTTCATGCTAAAATGAGTCTATCAGGTAAGCCCTGATCTGACCCCAAATGGGTCCAGATTGGGACTTGTAGCCAAAATATGTATAAATCCAAAATTCGGCTACTCTATATTTCCAGCGATTTTGGTACAGTTTTCGGCCATATTTGGTTAGAATAAAATGGCCTTGTGCTTAAAGGGCCCCAAATGTAACTAGAATTTCCTGCCAGATAATAGCTTCCGAAATGAAATCTAAAGTTATTAAAAATAATATAAAGAAATATTTTAATGTGTCATAAAATTAAAAAAAAATACAAATTTCAATTAAAAAAAGGGAAACAATGTAAAATAATATAAGAAAACAATATATTGATGTTACATATAATACAAATAATATATCTAAAACATTAATAAACACATTACAAATAATAATGGTTGCCAGACTCACAAGAGAGATATTTGGCGTTGGATAATACAAACATAATAGGGTTTTTTTGGTTATATAATTCTGCTAAAGTATTATTATACTTCCTATATTATAAGTTAGTTGAATTCGGGGGCTCACGCCAAATATTATGGACAAGACAAAAACATCTTCCGCGAGAGTCTTATTGTTTCATATTTGCAAGCATACATATTATTTGGCAGCTTGTCGGCAAGATGTTATATAAACACTGGAACCCAGCCATCTTGAGGTGACATGTTAGCTTAATTCAGCTTGGCAGGACTGTGAAACCAAAAACTTTGCATTCGTAGTATATCCATATAATGTGTATTATCCACAGTGACCAAACCCCCCAGTTGCGTTGAAGACTTATACAGATCATTAGGAAGCCAAGTATCCAGCAGCATAGCATCCCCAAAGCTATATTATTTCATTCCCTGTATATTGTGTCTTAGGGGTACAGCTAGCAGGTACTGGGGTGCATTTGTTTAGAATAAGAGATTTAGAAAGTAAACCATAAATGCAAAGCCTTAGGAGGCCATGATAGGTCAATGGAACACAATGCATATTATTATACGGACAGCTGCACAGTGTGATGGGAGTTAGTGACCCAATGGACCATGCAGTGCCCCTCTAACTGTTGGATGTAATAAATGCAAACACAGCAAAGGAATGCAATAATTCTTGGGGTAAGTTATGCACTAAAAGTGAGTTTCAGGTTAGTTGAAGTGAAAAGCAAATTTTTTCTATAATTAAGTATTATTTGGGGCCAGCTGAGAACTCTTCTAGCAGGAGAAACTCAGCAGGTTTCTCCCAGCACAATGTACAGTCCGTCTCACCTCTTGCTTGCTGGGACAGGATTCCCAGGATTTTCTGTGACACAGCCATTCCACAGATTGTCTCAGTAATTCCTCTGTTGGATACCGGCTGGAAAAAGGAAATAGGAGTGTAAAGGAAAATCAGCTATTACCAGACTGGGCAAACGGCTTGTCCCATAATGAGCAGATTGCTGGATTCTTAGTAATAATGTTTAACGAACCGTCAAATCAGTTCAAGATATTCCACCACCGGATTGTGTGATGCCACAGTGCCAATGACATAAAAATCATAATGTCTGCTCAATAAAGAGAGAATTGCAGGGAAAAGAGATGGGAATTTCAAACTTTAGGCCAATGTAACCGAGTTGGACATTTTTTCCAATGCAGCTGAATGGGAGAATTTTTTCTAACTCAGCTACTTTGTCCTAAAAGGGACAGTCTAGTCCCGAAACTCACATTGGTGCAAGATGAAGATCACTGCTTGTATATAACACAGGATTTTTTTTCCAGTGTGATTTGATGCAGGCATTCTGTATAAATCACATTTTTATTATTTGACTCAAGCCCTCCCCCAGTGATTACTCTGCATGTTTACTGCATGTGCGGCAACACTGATTATTTAGACAGTGAGCAAATAACGTTTTGTTTCATTTAATCTATTCCCGTGCTGCTAGAATAGAATACATTGTGTGGACTCTAAGTGACCTTGCTCTTGTGCACATTAGGATCTCTTAACAGTGCAGCACATTGTCTGATGACATCACTAGAGAGACAGGGTATTTCCATTCATTTGAAGGAAATTATTCTCATTGGTTTAAAAAAAAAAATACTTTTACTCAGCTAGTGTGGGCAGTCCTGGTTTCTTGCAAATTGCTGTAATTTCACAATTTCATCTAGTTCTCAGTAATTAAATTTGAAGCAAAGCAAAATGTAAAACATGCATTTTAAATACTTTGAAAGGACATTAACATTTGGAAGATGCATTTTGTACACCAAACAGTCCCAAAGTTTGAAATTCCCTTTTTAATTCTCTGCAATCGTAATTTCAGTGACAATGTGCTGCTAGACATATGATATAGGTAGGGCCCGCCTTAGGAGCTCAGGTGCCCTGTACGGGCCAACCCATCATTACTCCTACAATGCCTTTGTCCTCTCCTTCACCTCTCCTTTCCTCCTCCATGTATTGCCCATGTGTTGACATTAGGGTTGTGTGTGACACTTGTAGTTTATTAAATTTATAGTTCTTAGAGTCACAAAGACAAACCTACAGTGTGACATACACAGTGTCATGGGCACAAACTCACCCCACACATCAAATAGTGTCTCACACATCACAGTGTCACATACAGTATCACACACACATCACACAGTGTTACATACACACAGTGTCACACACACATCCCACAGTGTCTCACACATCTGTGTCTCACACATCTGTGCCAGAGATGATCAAGGTCAGACCAGGTATCACTGTAGCAAGCAGTACCATGTGAGCCAGAGACTGTCCATTGATGGTGCATATTAGCAGGTTAAGAATCGCCTGATTGTATATTTAGGGGAGGACTGGTAAGGGGGGGAAAAGGGGCCCCCCTGGCTGCATTCTAATTTTACTCAATGATCTAGGATGCACCACTTTTTGTTTCTCAATTCCCCAGTACCCCATCTGCACTATCTTTCTCTGCTATCGTCTTGTCTTGTCTATCAATCCCTGTACCTTCTGTCTTGCCTTTTTGTCTGTACCTTATTGTGTCTTGCTCTGATACTGGATGGGCTGGGGAAGTTGCCCTATGGGCCACTCAATTGTTTTTGTCCCTTGGGCCAAACGTTGCCAGCCCTCCCCTTATTGCATTCTAGTACATTAAATAAAAATAGAACTAACATGTCCCTCCTTTCCATAAATCAGGGCCTACTGGAGCACTTAGACTGGCTATTTTCTCAGTGTGAAGTATGTCTGCTCCACAGTTATTTTTGGATCCCACCTCTGCAGCAGAAATGTAACCCCCATATCCTTTCCTGCTCCATGCATTGAATTGTAACGAGAGGAAAAAAATCTCTGCAGAGACCACAAATTTTTCATATGTTATTTTTCACACTAAGGGTCTAGCTCTAGCATCTAAGAACATTATCCCCGAAATTTGCCATGTCAGAGTAACGGTTTGTTTAGTTTTTCCCTTTTTTTCTTGTTATTGTGCAGGATTGAGGTGAAGCTGAAATGTTTCAATCTGAAAGTGAGGTAATAACTATCCTTTTGACACAAGGTGTGTAAATGTGTCGCTGACAAAGACAAGAGTTACAATTGTGACAAAGTTAGTGTCTGCACCTACGTTTGTTATTCTTCCCGCCACAGTGAAATTACAATTGTGTCAGCTGTGCCAATATAGTATAAGTGTTCTTGTTATTGCTTGTATGTTTCAGCTCAAGTGATGTATGACTAAAAGTCCCATAGATTAGAGTGTTTTATTGCACCACAATTTTACCCATCTGCATGCAACTGCATTGTGTTTTTTAAAGTTAGACTATAAAGTTTTGTAGGAGGTTTGCCAATGATACTACACATGCATAGTCACTCAGTGGGCCAGTCAACTGCCCATGCATAGTTGGGTTTGCCAAGCTGCACCTAAAGGCCTACAAACCACACATGTTGTTCTCCTTCATTATCACAGAGATAGGACAGTACATTTTTATATTTGCTTGCGCCACTGTACGTAGTTGGATCCAGAACTCATAACTAAAACATCAGGCTGAAGGAAATAACCTTAGATAGTGTAACTCGCCAATGAGCAAAGTTTGGAAGCCGCATTGTGTCATCTTGGTAAATAATCCACACTGCAAACAGAAGTGATTTGTGTAAAGTGAACCTAGTGCAAAAATAAAAGTTAGATACTTGCGGCACCACACTCACTGCAGCCTTCTGGAGCACTCCGAAATGCTCAATACACAATGACAATAAAAAAGCAGATGGGCGCGAAGGAGTGGGTACCTTGAATAAAACACACAATATAATAGTGCAATATTGCCTCTATAAATAGTATAAAAGCAGAAATAAGTGGATGCACTCACAAACAAACGTGAGTGTCAGTCAAATCAGCTGAGAACTTGTGGGTCCATAAAAACAGCTTTAATAGTTCTGAAATAAATAAAGAAATGTGCATGTGCAGGACCAGTGGGTAACATATGCTGGCCCCTAGCACTGATAAAACTCACAGAGTGGTAGATGTTAAAAGTCGTTGACAAATGAAAGGACTGTGCCTGCAGTCACAAGTGGAGCTGGACTCCAAATAGATCGTGGGGGTGCAGCGCTGGAACAATAGTAGCCTCTACGCGTTTCTCCGTGTATGTCACGGCTTCATCAGGAGGAGATGAGAGAGAACTCATAATAATCCACACTAACAGCACTGCTTTTACCCCCCCCCCCCCCCCATAAAAAGAGGGAGGGGTAGAAAGGAGAATGGTAATTTCCATTGCTTTTTGATTTTCGACTCCATAAATTCTAAATGTGCCTTTCATTTAATTTTTCCACACTTTTTTGTACATCTGTTCGAGATTTTCGAAAATGCAGTTTTTAGGAAGTACGCTCCACAGGGTCCAGTGAAGAGAAATTCCTCCAGGCGAAGAATTGGATGGATTCGGCAAAAGCAGAGTGGATCGGGGAAATAAAGAAAGTCTATGCTATCGTCCATGATAATCATTGGCTGCTTCACTTTCCAGAATGGATTGGCCCTCCTTGAGCTCCATACAACAGTGAAGGAATAGCTCGCTCATCCCTGACTCAACAGTGGGGTGACCCCCATATTATCGTGGAATGCATGTAAAAAAAAGTGCATACTCTAGACGTGTAATAAAACATTTTTGTAAGCTGCCCTGAATAAAATGAAGGGTTCAACCCAGGTGGTCTGGGCTGGGTTAGATGGTATATGGTTTCACCAAGCGACTTTTGACAATTATTATTTTTTTACCAAAACTGCCTCACACCAAATTAAACCATTAGGAGAGAGGCTGGATCTGGATTGGGGCTTGTAAATTCTTGCTTAGTTAGACAAATGCCAAAGCAGCCAATTGTCCTCAGGCAGTTCATTTATACAAGATTGTAAAATTTGAACGTAATTTAAAAAAATATCTCCCTCTATGCCATTATAGGAAACTTTTATCACAATCCTAGAATTAGATGCTGTGCATGTTTTATATATATATATATTTGTGTATAAATCATTAAAGATACTCTGTCAACCGGTATACTGTTTATGCTATGAAGGTACAATATAGCAAATTATATGTACACTTTCTTAGCAAATGCAGGAATTAAAGGACAACTGTAGCAACAAATTAACTTGTTTTTAATTGAACAATTGCATTAAGTGTAGGCATTTTATATAGAAATGTTTTAATGAAAGAATACAAATAATGTACGTTATTGAGCACTCATTGCTTCATATAGCTCTAACAGGGGGCAGACATGTTGTATAGAATCTTGGGGCAGATCTTCATTCACCTGCATGAAGGTTAATACAGATCTGACCCAACATTCTATCCAACATGTCTGCCCTGTAATAGAGCTATATGAAGCAATGAGTGCTCAATAAGGTGCTTTATTTGTATTCCTTAATTAAATCATCTCAATACACACCATCTACACTTGATCTAATCCTTAAATTAAAAATGAGTTGTCCATGAAGAGAAAAATGCATTTTAAATAGGTCTGGGGTGTCTTCTGCTTGTGACATCACCTTGTGGCTCGATATGCAAAAGACACCTAATGAACTGAAAATAATATGCATATCAAGCCGCAGATGATGTCATAAACAGGGGACACCACACGGCACATTTGAAATTAATTTTTCTCTTCATTTTTTACATTTGCCTTTGACGTATTTAGAATTTTTTCTTCTCCTCTCCATTTACAGCATAAATATTGTCAAAATCAATGTCAGGCCAAAGAAGCTGATTTGGAAAAAGTCTCCCCTTCAGCTACTGTGGCCTAACGTTTGATATTCCTATCTCAGCTCCCTTTAATTCTCTATTTATTGAGTAGATCCGTAGAACGGATTAATGGATAGTTGTCAGGAACTTTTTTTTCAAATAAATAATATTTAATAGGTTCTTTTATATATATATTCAATTGACTAGTTATTTCCCCCTGATCCACCCTTCCAATTACTTTGGCTTCTCTTAACCATGCTCGTCTGTTTTATTGACTTATAAAACTAGAATTGTATTTGGATTGGTGTGCTAAAATCTATTCCGAAATGAGTAATGTAAGCTTCTCTGTATGAAGTACATTTATATAAATGATACGGTTGCTTTTTCCTTAGAAACTCATCGGTCAACACAACATACATCAATTTTCCATGCAATAATGGGCCCGATAAGGTCTTTCTCAAACTTGCATTAAAACTGATTACTTTTTATTTATTTTCCAACATTTCTTTCAGGTATGAAGGCTTGAAAAATGATTTTCCAGACAGAGCAGAAATGTAAAGTGAAAAGGCATTTTGTTGTAAAAAGTTTTTTTTACTAAAAACTAATTTGCAAGTGCTGTAAATTGGCAAGATGACATTTGGTTCCAGTGTTGGAAATTGGAAAGTTTTAGAACAAGTTTTGCTGGTCCAAGTCATATACATACATATTAAAGAGCACTTTTACAATTAAAGGCTAATGGCCGTAGATAAGTCGAGCCACGTGAACAGGTTGAAAAGGAAGGCATGACCTTGTGTTGTGAGACACGTACTGTAATATGTGAAGAGGGGAAAATATTTGGTTATTTTCCTTTTAATGCTTTAAAAAGGTTTAGTAATAGCAAACATGTTACTATACTATTCTCTGTTTTACACTTGGTACAAGTGGTTTCTTGAAGAAGAAGCCTGTCTGTCTTCAAACTAAACCCATATCACCTGGTGTGAAACCATTGACATCTTGGAATGGTAGAACATAGTCCATAGCTGTTGCTCCAAGAACTGGTTGGCTTTGCCCTGTTTCTTAAACATAGACAAATGGGGCTGTTCAATAAAAAGGTGAGTTGAAAGAAGATGAACATTTTATCTCACCAATTTAGCTATACATTGTGCAGGGATAAACCTGGTGAGTTTCCCCCAATAAGCAAACGTGCCAGGTTTGTCCCTGCACAATGTAGAGCTAAATAGGTGAGATTAAATGTTCATCTTCTTTCAACTGCCCTGCAACTCACCGTTACGTGAATAGCTCCCTTTGTCTATCTTTAAGAGATAGGTTAGAGCCAACCAATTCTTGGTTTTTGGGCTTAGGCTTAAACTGTCCTGAAAAACTTTGATCCTCTTCTGAACCACAGTGGTCATTTTTACAGCCATTTTATGAGGCAACATGATTCCTTTAAATCAGTGTTGCTTCTTGTGATGGTCATAAGATCATTGAGTCTAATTCTTTGCATTATTATAGGCTTTGTACACTAACTTAAAATAACATAAAATACATACAAATTAAAAATACAGCTGAGCCATAAAATAGCACTAGATGGAATCTTTGATTTTAGCTTTGGAAGAACATAAATCTAAATCTAAAGCATGGCTGCCAGGAGGATCAACAGAATTATCCATTTGAGAGAGGGTTGGAGTAGAGGGTATTCTCTTTCATTGTTCAAACTGAGCGCAACTCCTGATGCATAGAGAAAAGGCCTCTGCTTTTTTGTAAGCACAGTATTTGACGGTTCTATTTGACTCTCAGATATGAAGTGCAAGACGCAAATGTACTATTTAGCACCCAAAACAATTAGAATTTTTCAAAGTGCGCTGTAAACACAGTATTGGACTGTTCTATTTGACTCTCAGATATGAAGTGCTCCGCAAGACGCAAATGTACTATTTAGCACCCAAAACAATTAGAAATTTTCAAAGTGCGCTGTAAGCACAGTATTTGACGGTTCTATTTGACTCTCAGATATGAGGTGCACCGCAGGCGCAAATTTACTATTTAGCACAAAAAAGTGTGATTTTTTTACTGTAACAGTAGTATTTAAGGGTTTTTTTAGTCTGCAAGAAATGCAGTACACAAATGTACTATTTCCCACCCAAAACTATTAGAATTTTTCAAAGTGCGCTGTAAGCACAGTATCTGACGGTTCTATTTGACTCTCAGATATGAAGTGCACCGCAAGACGCAAATGTACTATTTCCCACCCAAAACTATTAGAATTTTTCAAAGTGTGCTGTAAGCACAGTATTTGACGGTTCTATTTGACTCTCAGATATGAAGTGCACCGCAAGACGCAAATGTACTATTTAGCACCAAAAAATGCAGTATTTAAAAATGCCTAGATGTTGCTAACTGAGCTAACAGAACAGGATTAAAGTCATGTGCCTGGCACACATGCAGTTGCAAGTGCACTGCACTCTCTGTGGCACTGTGCTCAGGGCAAGGTACAAAAATGTAGTATAGCACCCACTAAAATAATCGCTGTAGTTTGAATAATCGCTGTAGTTTGAATAATTGCTGTAGTTTGCAGATTCAACTTTCCTAATCTGTCCCTCACAGCTGCAGCATCCTCTCCCTACACTAATGCGGTGTAGCGTGCGGTGCTACGTGACTCCAGCTTAGATATAGAGGCTGGGTCACATGATGCACTGGCCAATCACAGCCATGCCCTTAGTAGGTATGGCTGTGATGGCTTCTAAGGGCAAACGAGTCAAACACTTGTTGATTGGCTGCCCTGCAGCCTTTCAAAATGCGCCATTAAATTGGCAAACGCCGAACTCCAACCCGAACATACAGTGAAATGTCCTTGTTCGGGTCCGTGGTCCAAAAAACGTAATGTTCGGTACAAACCCGAACTTCGCGGTTCGGGTTCGCTCAACTCTACTCACCAACTCAGCTATATTGGCCAGATTATTTTGTGGATCGGCTGACAATTCCCCGCAAATCCCCTTTCACCCTCACTGCCTGGAATCCATAATGTGTCCTTCAGTAAAATAATCCCGCTGACTGTATGACTGGGTCAGATTGGGAATAAAAAGCTGCCCTGGAAATGTGATACGAGTTGGAGATTGAATCACACCTATTTAGGTGGAAGCCAAAAACTGAAAAATGAACCATTAAAACTCATCTAACTCCATGTAGTCTGACTTTCACCCCTGCTTTACTTAACCATTTGTACACCAGTCGCATTTAAATATGTGCATGTTAATCCCCATTGTCCCTTAGCCCTCTTTGCCTTTGACTTTATTTAACCCTTGACCCCTATAGTTTTCTGTAATCCTTAATCTACCACAAACCATCTCTCTCTGGCTACCGCCGTCAGACTCTAAGTTGATCTGAATGCGGCACGTCAGCTTTACTGACAAGACGCATTAAGAATTCTAAACAGTGATTGGTTAGTTACAATCTACATTGTTTCCTTTTCATTTTAGTAGTACTTTTTCTGGCATAAAATTCCGAGTCGCGGATTATAGATCGGGTGACCTCTTCTTCTGATTCTGTGGAATGTAGATGATTTTCCGGCGAATTTATACAATTGTTTCACCAAATTACAGAGTGCTCTAATTCTGGGGGTCTAACCTTACTGAAAAACATACACGACGCCTTAGGCAGTTCTTATTACCTTCCCTCTGCCAGTAGGACATTTCTGAAACAATTATAGATTTATTGGCTGTTTTCGTAAGCGTAAAGAGACTCTATCATCAAAATTGTGTATAATCACATTTGCAGTTGAGCACAGCCTTGAATGGAGCATTTTAGCTTTCTGTTTCCAATCGAAGACAATTTGCATAAAAATCTGTTTATGGCTGTTGACTTCTTGGAATAAAGTTCTCCATGTGGTTGAGTTTTCAAGACTTATAACACCTGCCATGCTCAATAAATCTTGTTTTAGCATGACTTTGGTGCAACTAATTATCTGATAGTGTTTAGAACATGTTAGCCTCCAGCAAGAATTCATAAACATAACTGTGCAAGAGTAAGGAAAATTTTCTAGCTGGGAAAACTAGCCAACTGGATTCTAGGCCTAGTTTTCGGTTGAGCAACTTCTGTTTCTCCCATTGGATAATTCAAGCATAGTCATAACAAAATGCCATGGGGGTCTTTAAAATTAATAATTAACTGTATATTTTTCATTTGCGCCCTTCCCCAGGTTGTGTATGGTGTAGAACTATACGTCTTTAGTTTCATTCCTTTTTCCAGAATTCGAAAGAATAATTTATTAGGAGGTACAGAGGAACACAAGGAACCACGATGACACGAGTGAAGAGGGTTTTTTTTATTGACTCTATTTACCATCTCTGTTGGTTGCTGAAATCATAGTGGCAACAGAGGAATCCTTGAAAAATAAGTGCAGACAAATTCTCAGCAGGAGTAGGCACCAAAACTGTTCCTATACTGTCATTTAAGATGAACAATTTAACTATTGGACCTTCACTGACCTTGACACTCAGTAAATAATTAGACACAAAAAAAGAAAGAAAAGCATGATACTCCATTACTTCTGATATAATTAGTCCACAATTTCAAGAAACATGAACAAAATATTCGTGGAAAAACAAAAACAAATTCTTCTTCCAAATGTTAACTTAACCACAAATGTTAAATGATCCAGACTGCTGATTCTTTGGACATTTATGGATTTTCTGATGGACAATCTAATGATGTTCTTTGGACATTCACAGACCTTGCTAGTGATACTGGTGTCCTTGTACAGATACTTGGCCTATCCCTGCACTGGTCATACCAGGAATGTTAAAAAATTTTTGGCTAATTTTATCATTATCTTTCTCTTTATTGTTCCGTAGTTTATTTGGAAGGGTGGGGAGATACTCTCTATTATTTTGCACCGTGTATTTTTGTGTGAGCTAACAGAAGCAACTTCTCCCTTGTCCTTTTGAATGTCCAGGAGAAGGAACTGGAGAACCTTATATTTGTATTATAGGGTACTAACATGGCCAACTGAATCTTATCTGGTGTTTTGGCCATACAGGAACAGGTAGCTTTTTGCTGTTTAAAGTGCACTCATTGTAACCGAATAATTCTAATCTTTTTTTGACCCCAAAAATATGAAGCAAAGCAGATAAATAAATTGTTGGGACCCCTTTAAATAAATATCCATTTTGGGACACTAGGGAAAGAGAGAAACTTTTTACCTGTCTGATTTGACTGATGACTGGCCTGCGGAGCATTAGCCGATAGACTGAACTTTGCTTAATAAATAAATATATCAAATATATAAATACCAAAATCAATACTGTGAAGAAACTGAACAATTTTAGCATGACTTCCCTTAGAGTTTGACTTCAACCAGACTTGAACCGGAGTCTCTGGGGATTAAGGCTGGGAGCTTATCCAACACCAGTACCTAGCTCCCGTTCCAGGGTACACTTATCTGAGCTCATGCAGGGAATGGGTAATTTTTGTTTCCTCGGAGGAAATGAGGGTTCTTTATTACATGTTTTAGATGTTTTCAATTCACTGTTTTTCCTCAAACCAGTGGAATTAAATTAGAACTGACAGCTCTTGTAGCTTCATTTCTTCTCAGAATATTAGTGCATGTCGTAAGGTGAGATTAGGATCAGGTGTAGCTTGCCCCGTTAAACTCCAGTGTATACTATTTGTCCTTTAACTCCTCCATGTACTCACGATGAGGCTGAAGATGGTCTTTAAGGGGTACACTCTACGCTTAGAAAGCAATATAAAGAAATGCAGCATACGACTACTCAGGTTTAATCGGTTCTTTGTTACTTCATAGGAAGAATTGAAATATGCCTGATTCTATGAGGACTACTCTCTCACCCACAAAGACTTATTAATCTGGGTGACACCCCAAGCCGTGAGACAAGTAATGTTTGGTGAATAAAGGTGTCTTTTCAACTTGAAACTAGAAATATCTTGCCAGAGCTATGTGGCTAAGGTGAGCAATTTTGGGAAACTTTAAATGTGTTCAACATGCACCCATCACATAACAATTACATAGTGGCTAGAAAATAGAATTTTGCCTATCAACCTAACTTGCCAAAATGTTATTCAATATTTTTACACTTAAGTGATCTTTTAAGTTGGGCAATGCACCTTGTATGGGGGGTGGGGGTGAGATTTAATTTTCAAGATTCATTAAAATAATTACCTTGCCCAAAACTATGTGCTACAGTGTTGCAAAAAAAAACAAATTTACGCCACAATGAAGAGGTACATGGGGCAGTAACACAAGTCCAACAAGATGATCTTGTGATGAATCGAAGAAACCTCCAAAATAGTCTAATAGATTTTATAGAATAAACATCTCTTACATTTCAAGTGAGAAAAACCCCAAAAGGCATTTTCCTTAATTTAGATTTTATCATTCTAACAAATACATTTATTTGCTAATGTTAATAAATAAATCTAAATAGTCTTTATATGTTGATCTACACTTTTTTTTTATTGCTTGAGGCCAACATGGAGAGGTTGAATCGGTGTTTCCATCAGCATTTTCTTTGGATACTCAATCTGTTTGTCCAGGCACAGTAGAACCACACTGCAAAACAGGGTCACATCTAGAATACCCCATAGAAAAGCAGAATGCTTACACATATCCACTAATCTAGCAACACGTACTATTTCGTAAAATGCAAATAGAAAGATTAATGGTTTCACTTTGACATCCAAGAACCTGTTGGATGCTTTTAGTATAAAAACACTTTATAAATCATTTTCAGAGCAAAAGGTATTCTGTGAGTCCCTTTTAATCACATAAATTACAATAGAATACTGACAATATTTCATGTAATTTAATGTGCTTTAAATAACTATTAGTAGGCCAGTAAATCTTCTGATTCTCTTTTACCAACACAATTTGCCCGTAAGTTGCAAGTCGTATTGTAATATTATAAAGAATTTGACAAAAAAATTTTATATATTTTTTTTTATGCTTTACTTTTTTGACTTCTACTTCAAACTGCAGAATTTATTAAATGAGAACCTCTCCCGTTTGCCTAAAATGCGCTGTAATTCACTAAATGTCAGTCTGGAAAACGGCACAGTTTTAATAAGAATAATCATTTATTTTTATTTTGTGCTGACAGAGGACACCCCTCTGCCTAAGGAACGTACAGAAAATACCATTCTGTTTGGTAAAAAAAAAGCAAGCCTTTTTATTTCATGGCTATATATTTTGTTATTTCATTATTATAATTGCTCATATTTAGCACTATAATATATCTGTGGAATACAGTATTAAATTAAGTTCAAACAGACGTACAGTGATTTTTCAAGTCAACAGTTATTTATAGTCGACTTGATTATAACCAAAGATATTTTGTCCTCTGCATTTTTAGGTATTTTTTGTACCTTTCAGCACAGCTGATCCTGGTCAAATAATCTGCATTTGGAATAAGCTATTTTTAAAAATATATATAAATTTCACAGAAAAATTTAAAAAGTGAGATAGCTCAGTTGTTCAGAATGGGACAGTTCATCGCTGTGATGCTCTCTGTTGAAGAAGGTTAGTTTTAGGGATGAAGGGCTCAGTTAGGGTAAGTATTAGGGTGTTAGGATTGTGGGTTATTTTATGGTTAGATTTAGGGATTAGTGGTTACTATTAGGGGTAGTGTTAGGGTTTTGGGTCCAGGGTTAGTATTAGGGTTAGTTTGACAGTTAGTGTTAGGGTTTTGGGGTTAGGGGGTACTTTATTAGTTCGGTTGGTATTTAGTGCAAGCAGTTCAGCTCAGAAAGAATCGCACTGAACAGTTCAGCGCAGAAACTGACCGCGAAGAAACGTTCTAGATGCCAGTCGGTAAATGTCCTGACTCCAGAACCTCAAGCTTGCAGGTTCGAATCCTGGCAGTGTCAATTCAGCCCTTCATCCTTCCAAGGTCAATTATCATCGATTGGGTAATAATAAAATCAATTGTTCAGCTATCAACTTGGTTAATGTCAGCTGGGAGAAAGTTACTGGTTATTATTTTAAACATCATTTATTTACTCACCCAAGCATGCCAGCTTGTTTACTCCACTTCTATCAAATCTACATCTAGGAGTTTAAGCATGCATGGGATAGGCACAAGGCTATCCTAGATATAAGATAAGGTCAGGGACTAATGAAAGTATTACATTACTGAGAGGGTAGTGGATGTATGGAATAGTCTTCCAGTAGTAGTGGAAGAGGTTAATACAGTGAAGGAGTTTAAGCATGCATGGGATAGGTATAAGGCTATCCTAGATATAAGATAAGGTCAGGGACTAATGAAAGTATTACTTTACTGAGAGGGTAGTGGGTGCATGGAATAGTCTTCCAGTAGAAGTGGTAGAGGTTAATACAGTGAAGGAGTTTAAGCATGCGTGGGATAGGTATAAGGCTATCCTAGATATAAGATAAGGCCAGACACTAATGAAAGTATTACTTTACTGAGAGGGTAGTGGATGTATGGAATAGTCTTCCAGTAGAAGTGGTAGAGGTTAATACAGTGAAGGAGTTTAAGCATGCATGGGATAGGTATAAGGCTATCCTAGATATAAGATAAGGCCAGGGACTAATGAAAGTATTACTTTACTGAGAGGGTAGTGGATGTATGGAATAGTCTTCCAGGAGAAGTGGTAGAGGGTAATACAGTGAAGGGGTTTAAGCACGCATGGGATAGGCACAAGGCTATCCTAGATATAAGATAAGGCCAGGGACTAATGAAAGTATTACATTACTGAGAGGGTAGTGGATGTATGGAATAGTCTTCCAGTAGAAGTGGCAGAGGTTAATACAGTGAAGGAGTTTAAGCATGTGTGGGATAGGAATAAGGCTATCCTAGATATAAGATAAGGTCAGGGACTAATGAAAGTATTACTTTACTGAGAGGGTAGTGGATGCATGGAATAGTCTTCCAGTAGAAGTGGTAGAGGTTAATACAGTGAAGGAGTTTAAGCATGCATGGGATAGGTATAAGGCTATCCTAGATATAAGATAAGACCAAGGACTAATGAAAGTATTACTTTACTGAGGGGTAGTGGATGTATGGAATAGTCTTCCAGTAGAAGTGGTAGAGGTTAATACAGTGAAGGAGTTTAAGCGTGCATGGGATAGGTATAAGGCTATCCTAGATATAAGATAAGGTCAGGGACTAATGAAAGTATTACTTTACTGAGAGGGTAGTGGATGTATGGAATAGTCTTCCAGTAGAAGTGGCAGAGGTTAATACAGTGAAGGAGTTTAAGCATGTGTGGGATAGGTATAAGGCTATCCTAGATATAAGATAAGACCAAGGACTAATGAAAGTATTACTTTACTGAGAGGGTAGTGGATGTATGGAATAGTCTTCCAGTAGAAGTGGTAGAGGTTAATACAGTGAAGGAGTTTAAGCATGCATGGGATAGGTATAAGGCTATCCTAGCTATAAGATAAGGCCAGGGACTAATGAAAGTATTACTTTACTGAGAGGGTAGTGGATGTATGGAATAGTCTTCCAGTAGAAGTGGTAGAGGTTAACATAGTGAAGGAGTTTAATCATGCGTGGGATAGGTATAAGGCTATCCTAGATATAAGATAAGGCCAGGGACTAATGAAAGTATTACTTTACTGAGAGGCTAGTGGATGCATGGATTAACCTTCCAGCGGAAGTGGTAGAGGTTAATACAGTGAAGGAGTTTAAGCATGCGTGGGATAGGTATAAGGCTATCCTAGATATAAGATAAGGCCAGGGACTAATGAAAGTATTACATTACTGAGAGGTTAGTGGATGTATGGAATAGTCTTCCAGTAGAAGTGGTAGAGGTTAATACAGTGAAGGAGTTTAAGCATGCATGGGATAGGCACAAGGCTACCCTAGATATAAGATAAGGCCGGGGACTAATGAAAGTATTACTTTACAGAGAGGGTAGTGGATGCATGGAATAGTCTTAAAGTAGAAGTGGTAGAGGTTAATACAGTGAGGGAGTTTAAGCATGCATGGGATAGGTATAAGGCTATCCTAGATATAAGATAAGGCCAGAGACTAATGAAAGCATTACTATACTGAGAGAGTAGTGGATGCATGGAATAGTCTTCCAGTAGAAGTGGTAGAGGTTAATACAGTGAAGGAGTTTAAGCATGCATGGGATAGGTATAAGGCGATCCTAGATATAAGATAAGGCCAGGGACTAATGAAAGTATTACATTACTGAGAGGTTAGTGGATGTATGGAATAGTCTTCCAGTAGAAGTGGTAGAGGTTAATACAGTGAAGGAGTTTAAGCATGCATGGGATAGGCACAAGGCTACCCTAGATATAAGATAAGGCCGGGGACTAATGAAAGTATTACTTTACAGAGAGGGTAGTGGATGCATGGAATAGTCTTCCAGTAGAAGTGGTAGAGGTTAATACAGTGAGGGAGTTTAAGCATGCATGGGATAGGTATAAGGCTATCCTAGATATAAGATAAGGCCAGAGACTAATGAAAGTATTACTATACTGAGAGGGTAGTGGATGCATGGAATAGTCTTCCAGTAGAAGTGGTAGAGGTTAATACAGTGAAGGAGTTTAAGCATGCATGGGATAGGTATAAGGCTATCCTAGATATAAGATAAGGTCAGGGACTAATGAAAGTATTACTATACTGAGAGGGTAGTGGATGCATGGAATAGTCTTCCAGTAGAAGTGGTAGAGGTTAATACAGTGAAGGAGTTTAAGCATGCATGGGAGTAATGAAATTATTCAGATTTTTAAAAAAAATTATTTTAAATTGGGCAGACTAGATGGGCCAAAAGGTTCTTATCTGCTGACGCATTCTATGTTTCTGTGTAAGTATGATGTCATAAACATGGGACGACACAGATACATGTAAAGCCCCTTTTTATGGCAATCTATGCATTTGTTTGCATTTCTTCTAAAACAATAAAGTGATCCTGTTTTCTGCTCTTTGTTTACAGTATAAGTGATGGTTCGGTGAGTCTCTCTAAGATCCATGTAGGATTCCCCTTCATTGGCCCTATTTCTGTCCTGCCTGCTTTGTACTTTCATACCAAAAAGATGAAATCAAAGAAAGCACGTCTAACGAGAAAAACTCTGCCATGAAAATGGATTCAATTAAGGAAAGTAGAAGGTTCCCTTCCTTGGACATTCTGCTTAGAAGTTTTAGGAAGTTGATACAATTTCAAGAGCATCAAACCTGCCCCATTATTGGTTAAAATAAGGAGGATTTTTGTTGTTCACACCTAACTTAATCTTTATTATATCTTTGTTCTTTATTTAATGAGAAAAAAAATCAAACCTCCCCTCGGATTTGGTGATCGGTCGGGTAATGAAACCACTTTACAAATCAGGAGCAATCTTTTCTGTTTTCCTTGATAGGTTATTTGAAACATGGTTTGTGTGACAAGTAATTAAAGCTGATCCAGCCCAGAATTCTGCCATCCAAACCTTCCAGGGCACTTCATTAAGTCAGTTTGCCTGGTGCTTTTCTTCAAGCGAAGATTGCTGAACTGTGCTGAATTATTTTAAATGATGTGGTGATGTTAAGATGTGGCCAAAGCCTTACCATAGGCAGGGGGAAGACCACCGAATTCATGTCACAAGGGACATGTCCTGGTCGATTTTTTTTTTTTTTGATTTTTTTTTTATAAAAGCTTCAAAATGAAGAAAGGTAATGCCGTAATCGAAACCAACTGCAGAGACAAACGCCTGCTTCTTGAGACTTTTCTTTTTCTGAATTTTCTTTCTCCGGTGATCATTTTTAGCATGAATTTAGCTTTTCTGGTAAAAGTAGTCATTTTCTTTGAACATGCAGCTAATTTTACTTCTAAAACAATACATAGGGGGAAGAAAAGACGGAGATTTCTTTAGGTGTCACATATGGGGAAACATATGGGAAATATGGGGAAATATGGGAAAACACAACATTGGACACATTATAACATATAAGAAAAAATAATTAATATTCATGTCTATAAATACTGCTTTTTGCAGCCTCTATGTACAGTTTCTTTGGAAATCCCCTTTAAGCTCTGTACCTAAACTGTTGCTGCTACAAAAATGTTAATGTAATGTAATTAAATAGAATAAACAGTTCTAAAACTGTAACCGTATTTAAATTATATATAATATAGTAATGTAAAAATATTTAAAAGCCAGTCCTACATGTATAGCATTTATTTAACATGTTCATAGATGTAAGAGGGTTTATAACTCCACAGTTACTATCATCGTATGTCAGTTTTCTGCCTGAGTATGATGAGACCACATTTCTCCTGTGCTATATGTGGTTAATTCCCATACAGCTCACCGGCCGAGAGAATAAATTGTTATATATATTATTATATTTGGGTAGGGAGGGGGCTATAGTTCATGGGATAATTGGGATTGCAGGTTCAGTGGATAGTTTATCGGTAACTGTAATTTTAAGAAACATTAGACTTTCAAAATGTAGTTTATAAATTATAATTGCGCTTGCACAGTTACCATACTATTTTTTTTTTTTTTTTGTAGCTTTAAAAAACTTTTGTTTTTTTTTGTTTGTTTGTAGCACAAAGCCTTTCTCTTCAGCCAGGATTTCTGGGATGTAACCTTTGAAACTAACAATAAGAAAACAAATGTTTATCTTGATTTATCCCTAATATATTGGTGTAAAATTAATTTTAATAGCCACACAACATAGCCCAGTCCGAATGAAGCAACATAGCAGTTGTACATCCCTTTTTGTTCCTTCTTAACATCATGTAACTTAAATAAAGACTTGAAAATATCACATTAATGTCTTTTGTTTCCTGTACATAAGACTAGCAGATTAACTCAAAACCGATAATTACATATGTTTATTTCAATTGTTTGTGTTTATCATGGTTAATAGTAATACACTGCATTACATGCCAGTTTGTAAATAACTGAAAAATACTTTCATTTTAAAAGCTCTTTTGAAGATGAACTAATCACCCATATATACAACTTATAATAAGACAGAAGGGCACTTGCTCTTGCAATTTAAAAGGAATGGGGGACAAGAGACACATAAGATTTTCATGAAAAGATTGTTTGTCACTCCCTGGTACAGGGAGCCCCCACAGCTCTTCTTGCGACACCCTAAGTCGTTCAGAAGGTAACTTCTTGAGTGCCTCGGGATTGGCAATTCTGATACTTTTGGGGGTTATGCATAGAACAGGATTTTAAGATAAAGTTAATTTAAAAAAAAAAAAATTGATCAATCACTAACAAAACCAATGAAATGTTCAACCTGACCCAAAATTACTCTACATACATAACCCTCTTTGTATCCACAATTAGATCGCGCTAGGAGCACTCTTAAGTAGAAAAGTCTCAAGAAGCAGGCATAGGTCTCTACAGTTGGTTTGGATTACGGTATAAGCCTTACTACTTTTTGATGTTTTTATTAAAAAAACTTCCAGGGCAGTTCCCATGTGACATGAATTCGCTGGTCTTACCCCTCCCTACAGTAAGGCCTTTGACCACATCTTTGACATCACATCACTTAAGATAATTCAGCACAGTTCAGCAATCTTTTGCTTAAGAAAAGTACCAAGCAATCTGATTTAATGAAGTGAAATAAAGACATAATACAGATAAAAGTAGGCAATGCAAGGTAAGTTGAGGCCTGTGTCAACAGCCTAGTAGTAGAACCAGTTGATTCCTAAACGTCAACTGTAGCTAAGAAATAATAATTGTCTAAGATTATCATTCTGAGCCAGAGTCTCTATAGAGTCTCTGTAGCACACCACCGTCAATGGCAAGGTCTGTGAAAGACCATAGAACATCATTACCATGTTTGTTACAGACCCCCAGTATATGTTTATCATGAGAAATGTTGGTGGCTCCCCCTGTTCATATTAACTTAATTTGATATAAAATACTAAATGCCCCAAATATGAATAAATAGTCCTGAATATGATTTTTCAATTTTTTTTCTTCTATGGCACCTAATCAATGCCGTAGGAGGATTCGCCTGTGGGTTGGGTCTGCAGTTGGGTGTCCGATTATCCAACCGTAGATGGAGATCATCTCCTTAATGTCCCGTGGGAAGTAAGAAGATGTCATGTTCAACTGGTTACATGTTTTTTTTTCCTCCAAATCGAATTGAAAACATGTGCTTACCCCCGTGCAGGGGAATTACCGAGGCGGGGAAGCACACTGAAGCCATCTTTGGTCAGGTCATTGTAAATGTGACCGAAGATTCTTCAAAGATGAACACTGCCTCTCTAGATCTTGGTGGAACCTTTTGGAGGTCTTAACCATATTATACCATGGCATTAATACGAAATGAAGTCAATAAGTCTATGAATAATATGTTGAATTATTATTTCTTAGCTTTAAATGTTCTTTGAGGGGTGTTTTGAGGCCAGAGACACACATACCTCCTTGAAGAGATGAGTTTTTAAGGACTATTTAAAGACCAAGGGGGAGGGAGAAGCTGTAATGTAAGTTTGTAAAATAAACGTAATAAGGATGGTATGGATGTTGTGTGCTTAAAATGAAGGATAAAATATCCCCAATAGTCTAATCTGTATCTGTTATGGTTCAGGAGAAGCAGTATTGTGTTGACCTTACAGGCTAAAGAACTCCTTCTTAGTCGAGGTAGAGCATAAGCTGAACTTTTCCCTCTTTACTTTCCCGTTTAAATTTTTTCCTGACCTGTGACTGTCAGTTTTAATCACAGTTAAATGTCTTGCTCAATTACCTTTAAATTGTAATGTCTAGAGAAGTGAGTTTTAAGTAAACACAGAGAAGAAACAGAGTACCACGATAATTAGCAAAATAAAATGTAAAACATTTTTCTGTCCTAATTGCTAAAGGTTAAAAAAATAAGATCCTATTTGTGTTCGTAGTCATTGTCCAGAATGCAGATAAATTAATATAGCCATTATTTGGAGTCTCAGTTCTCCCATGTAACTGATGTAATGTGCTGCTTGTTTATTTGAGAATCTTTGGGAATTACTGTACAAGCCAATTTTCTACAAGTTTACATCCTGAAACCTTAGACCCCAGTGGACCATATGCTTTCCTTCCATAATACCTGACACCCTCCACGGCCGTCCTTGTTACACCCTGAGGCATTCAAAAGGTAACTTGAAAAAATGTTTTCATTGGTAATTATGATACTTTTGGGGGTTATGTATAGACAGGAATTCTGGGGCAAAGTCTGTAAAATAAATTGAGCAATCACCATGGAAACCAATGGAATGTTCAACTGTTAGAACTTTGGTCCATGATTACCCTTTTGAAACAACCCTCTTTGTAGAAATGTTTAGGAAGTGCTAGGTTGTTATACTAGCTTGTAGAGAGAACCATGGGGGGGGGGGGTGTGGAATGTGGAACACACTGCTACAAGGAGAGATTTTGCCATATCTACCTAGGAATGTTCTCACATGAATACCAAGTACGAAAATAAATTGGCCGTGGTCAAGGCTTTCAAAGCTGATTGTAGAATTTAGGAGCCACGCAGAGATTTTTAGGTGCTAGAACATCCAAGGTGTCCTGTATAAAAGGTTAGGAGCTATGGCTTCTTTGTCTAGACCTGAACATTAAGTAATGTTTTATGGATTGGGAATTATAGTTCGCTTGATATGGCTGAATTTGGTTGATTTTAGAATATCACAAATTTGTTTATATTATTTTCTAGTTCTCAGTGTGTTAATTCCTCTACAGTGACAGATATGTAGATCATTATGTCCAGAAAACTTTAATAACTGAGGCAATTAACACTATATGTCAAAACATTATTGTTTATTTTTATCATTCTGATTCTTATTATTCATTTAAAAAAAAGCAATGTGTAAATAAAAATAACACTTTTAACAGGTCTTTTTTTAACCTTCAATCAAAACAAATTTAAATTTAAAGGCTCAAAAATTACATCAGCGCCCACTCTGAGCTCACTCAAGTACACAGAATCACAATTTCATTAGTTGATTGTATTTCCTTTAAGAAACATCTCATGATGATGTAATTTAAGATGTCTAATATGATGTTATCATAAAAGCTCTTTAAATTTAGTGAAAAGGCAACTGTAGGCTTTAAGTTGTAAACGTTTTAAATTGAAATGTATTAAGGAAAGAAATAAACTCCTGCTTGGAGCCATCTTTGTTCTGTCTAGTTCGATCAGGAAGAGTAGTTGTTCGGAATCTTGCGTTAGATGAAGGAAGATCTGACCTAACATTCCGAATAACATGTCGACACCCTGATAGAGCTATCAGAACAACAGGCCAAAGCCAGGCCATTGGGGCTGGCAACTTGTGGACAGGGCGGGCAATTCCACCAGCCCAACCATTATCATCAGGGATAGTCAAAAATACACAAGCAAAACAGATATACTGACAGATTATTAGACAAAATGGATAGAAAGAATAAAAGTGCTAATCACTTGGGCTTTTAGAGCTGAAACGTGGTGCAGCACCAACCCACTAAGTCAGGTTAGAGAGCAACACTCTAGGTTTTCAATTAAACATATGTAATTTTTTTGCCTACAGTTGACCTTTAAGGTTCTTGTGTACTCCTCTCTTATAATATTGTAGATGTTATGTGAATCCTGCCAGGAATTCTTGACCATAACTTGGACATAAACAAATCTCTTCATGTCGAAGCATCATTGACACGTTTTATTCTCTGCTGTTGCTCATATAAACCAGGACCTGTAGAAGAGATGAAGACTTATTAAGTTTAGAGAAATCCATGCTATCATACATCTCTGTTGGAATATGATGACACATATACATTCATAACAACTGAACTAATGTTTTACAACGTGGTTCAAAGGAAAATAAATATAGTTTTTTTTAATTTCTTTTATTTGTTAGAATTTTTTCAATGCAAAAGAATAAATATGATTATCCATAAATAATTATTTTGATACTCGTTGTAGTAGTGTGTCTATGGCAATCTGATGCCAGATTCAATGTCACTTCTGCCCATATTGAAAATGATTCAAAAACGTTTTCCTTCCACTTCAGTTGGCCATATTCGAAGTATGCACTTCATGTTGTGTCATTAACCTGAATTAAAGCTCTCAGGAGGAGGTGTGGACACCTCTGTGCTATGGTGTGCAGAACAAAGAATGAGAACCATCAAAGCAATGTGCAATAGTTACCCTTAAATCTTGGATTCCTAAAAGGACAACTGTAGCAAAAAAATGAACTTATGTTTAATTAATAGATTGTATCAAATGTAAATGATTTATAAAGAAATAATTTAATGAAAGAATACAAATAAAGTACATTATTAAGCCTTCTTTAATCCATATTGTTCTCTCAGGGGGCAGACATCTTGTTTAGATTCTTGGGTCAGATCTTCACTCACCTTGGTTCAGATGAACTAAGATCTGACCCATGTGACCAAAAATTCTAAAAAACATGTCTGCCTCCTGGTAGAGCTACATGGGGTAAAGGTGGCTCAATAAGGTACTTTATTTATATTCTTTCATTAAAGCATTTCTATATAAAATGCCTACACTTGATACAATCCTTTAATTACACACAACTTCATTTTTTGCTACAGTTATTCTTGCTACAAACCGCCACTCTTTAAGTTGTATGAGGCCAATACATTTCAGCATAAGATGGCCCAGCATGTCTTCTCATAACTATGGAGCTTCTGACTGAAATTCCTTTCGTTTGCCAGTGCACACCCGGAGTGGAGGATCCTGGGAAGGGGCGGACCTCACCAAACACACACAGAGCTCAGTAAGTGCTGCTCATGCATCAAAATGCACCTTCACCTATGTAGAAAAAAATCCTTCCACTGGCCCTGTTTGGAATAGAGTCTACCAATTCAAATGAGCTCCAATCATCAGGCTAAGAATCTAAATACAATGGCGGTCATGTATAAAAACTCCCGCACAGTGTTGTGAGAGGTGAAAAACAAAAGCGCAATCACTGTTTATAAATCCCGACACTTATCAGAGTGGGAAAAGGACCTCCGCCAAACAGTGCGTGAATTTTGGCCCTATCTGCTGGTGCGCCATGTTTATACAGGACCCCACATTGTTTATTTAGATTTGAAAACTACACGTGGTACACATACGGAACCCTTACGTACACATCATCATATCTAGGTAGTATATAACAAAAATTGTATAATTGGAAACATATTTCTATTAAATTGATTTTTTTTCCTATCCAACTCGTGATTTTGGTCCTCTCTCTACAAAACAATTCAAAAAAACATATTTTCAAATTGTTTGATGGTGTCTAAGTAACCTTCATTGCCATTCAAGAAAATTAAGAAGTAATAAGACCAAATAAATAAATTCCAATACCTTATTTAAGTTATTTTTTTTAATAATATTTAAGAAGAAATGAAGATGCTTTAGATGTCAATAACCGGTCTAACTAACATTTTTACAGTACTTTAACATGAAATGAACCCTGAAAATGACAAATCATAAATATAAAGTGATTGTTCTAAGTAATCATGATGTTCTACTGATTGGCATACCGAAAAAGACTATCTTGCCAGAGTGACCACAGTGAACCTTATACAGATTCTCAGGCAAGCAAAGGCTACATCCCTCAACTGAATATACTTAGATCTTAATAAATTGTGAGGCAACATCACAAACAGCCACAGGTAAGACAGCAACAATGCACCACTGTTGTCAGTGTTTTCCTGGTGTCAGGCTAATTTAAATGCCTGGATATCTAACGCAGCTGTTCCAGTAGATAGGACAGTGAAGAAAAACACAGCTGTTTTTCAATTTGTGTAGTCCACTGTAAGTATCTGACCTGCATCTGTACCAGTGAAATTGAGATACTTCTTGTAGAAAATTCTATATTGCTTAACCATTCAACAAAATATATGTCTGTGCTTTATTATTCTTCAAAACTTGAGTAAATTATTTGTTGCCCTTATATCTTATCTTTTTAAAGTAAAGCACATGACAATAAAATTCTTGATGCCCAAACTATTTACATTTGTTTTATAAGGTTACAAATTTAACACCATTTTGCTGCTTACGGAGCTTTTCTGACAAGTAAAATTGCTGTTTATAAATATTTAATGAAGGATGTTTCAGTTTTGTAAAATATTTATAGCAAGTCAAACAGATATAATAGAAATGAGCATTGGTAATTAAAATCACAGGTACTGTGTGGTGCAAGGCATATACTGGAACTAGACAAAGATGCCCACTATCCACATTGGTTTTATAGTTTTATTAAGCATAGTGCCCTGCAATGTTACAGTTATATAGCATTGACATTATTTTTTTGTACTTCCTACTTGTGTTAAATGAATAATAAGAGCATTTACTACAATAAACATTTGAATATGTATGTACTGAACATTGCTCTATGAAATTCTTGTAATGTCTTGAATTCTGTGTATTCATAACCACATTGCTTAAACTAAACAAATTATAAACTATATTTGGGTATGTGTATAATTCCTCCACCTTCCTGTTATTTAACACATATTTGTATAGTATTATTTATTATTGTATTTTTTTATGTGACTAATATAAATTCATATATAATTCTAACATAGTAAGAATGCATGTTTTTCATAAACCCATATGTAAATAAATCACAGAGATTTTTTCAAATGCATAATTTTTTATAAAAATATATTATTTGTGAACCAGTGTTTCAATTATGTTAACTGAGGTGCAATAAATTAAGCCAAAATAGCTGATTTAGCAAAATAGATGATTTTGAAAAAACATTTTTGCAGTTCGTAACTAAATACTTTTAAAGAATTTCAAACTTAAGGCCAAAGTAGCAAGGCTATAGAAAATTCTCTCTTTTGCCCCTAAAGTGTTTCAATTTGAAGTAATATTGTCAATTTTCTAGTTTGTATTTTTTTTCCTTTTTTTAAGCAATTCAATTTTAATGTATTATTTTCTTACAATTCCCAAAAGTGATTAAATAGTAAATAAATCTGCACAATCCTGAAACAATATACATGCACTAAAACAGTAAAGTTAAAAGACTATTTATGGGCCATATACATTTTTTATTCTAAGTTAATAATATTTACAATAATAGCCTTTTGGTATAGTTCAAGACACATGTATTTTTTTTTTTTTTTTTAAACATTACAGATTCATAACTCCCTGCCTGGTGAGGTTGTGCTAGCAGACACAGTTATTGCTTTTGAAGAAGTGGCTACATGCTTTTTAAGCATTGCAGGATTTGCAAAGCTGTAATAATCAAGCATTCTTAGAATTAGTAACTTTTTGATCCAGAGACTAATCCCATTGCCGTTTTTGAGCCAAGAAGGAATTTTTTTCTCATTTTTAAGCAAAATTTGAAACCACTTGGGATTTTTTTTTTTTAAACTTCTTTTGGAACACACGGCCTCAATTAACACATAATTGGATGGTTCTAATGAAGGGCCATATTTTTAAGTAATGCCGTACTAGAAATATTATATATATTATAATGTACTTTTGGAAATTGAAATAATATAGCTTAGTGTGATACCAAACTGATCACAAAGCTATAATACTGAAGAAAAAAATTGATTTTACTTTTAACCATACAATAAATTAATTTCTGTAATTTGCATCCGGAAGCCACTTGCTAAAAATAAATCTCCTTAATAAAAATGTCTGCTGTCTTAATTTGATCATGATCAATGTATGTACGAGGATTTTCAATTTAATTCTATTTTGTTACATAAACAATGGAAGCAGAAATGTACAATACATTTTAAAAAAATAGAACATACTGTTTATTTAATCTACTCCCAATAACTGATATTAACTAATACATTTACAAGGATGAAACAGGGGTTAAAGGGGGTTAACTCTTAACAAATTGTAAAGAGTTTTTTAATACGCATATTTTGTAGAAAATCTTGGTCTCGTTGAACAAGAATCCAAATAGATACAAAATATGTAAAAATAATTTAATTTAATAAAAGGACACCTATGGATAATGCGTCAGAATTGCGTATTCTCTGGACCAAATTATCTCCAATCATACTTAAATGTCAATAACTTCACCCAACACCTACAAGTCTGAGATTTAAATTTAAATATATAGAAATATAGAAAAGTAGCAATTAAAGCTCTATTTCATCCACTGTTCAAACTCCTCTTAGTAGGTGGTTATAATATTTTCTCAATACAGGGATTAATATTTTTAGTATGGTTTTATATTTAGGGCTATATTATATAAATTATATAAATTGGAAAATACCACTGATACTAGAGAAATAAAATTATGTATTACAACAAAAACATCACCGTTCTACAGTGGGTAAAATGAAAATTATATTATATATACTAAAACAAATTAATCTTCCAGCCATATTGCTTAAAATTTTTCTTTTGTGTTTGATATGAGTCAAACGTTTCAATACATTATCAAATATGTTTTTAACTATATAAACTTGTGTCGAACCCCAAATATTTTATAATATGACAAATGTGGTATTTAATTTGGAAATCATAAGAGAATTGAATCGCTATTCCTGAATATTTAGGGAATATACTTGTGCATATAAATATGTGAACAGAACTCTAGACATATATACAAGTATTACTGCATGACACACATGTCTGTTATTGTATTTTTTGAGTTAATGCACATTATTTTATCTAATTATTATTGTTCACTTTATTATCAAATGTAAAGCTAAATGGTTTAATAAACAGATCACAGTCAAACACTCAATCCAATGCAATAACCAATAAAAAATAATCCTCAAACTCTTATTTTTTTTTATTTAAATCCATCAAGAACAATAATACACAAACAAGTTGAGATAGCTCGATCCTGCATTTCTTTAATCCATAAGGACTTTAGAAAAAAAAAGAAACACAAAAAAAAAAAAAACATTTTAAGAATTTTCTCTTCTTGACCTATCCAGAAACAAGTCAGTATACACCCACGTGCTGAGATACTTTGGGGAACTAATACACTACAAATAATTCCACATTACACACTGGTGTGATTTCTAACAAAACAAAGCAAGTAGATAGTGTAAAAATATTTCGCAAACAAAATAGGCAAATATTAAAATAATCTTTCCCAATACAAAAAGACTTTATAGAAATAAGTTTAGCTTATCAATGTATGAAGCAATCACAGGGTAATACATTCCACTGTGACTTTCCATTTGAATAAAATTCAACAAAAATATTTTTAAAGGTCCGCTGTGTTCACAGCTAATGGAATCTGTTTTTTGTCTTCCAGCAGTGTCTTTATTAGCTCATTTTTCTTACGAACACTATGTTTCTATAATGTAAGAAAAATATTCACTGTGTTATGTTTGTTGAATACCATAGAAGTCCAAAAATCTTTTTATTTTATTTTTCTGCCGTTGATTATCACAAAGTACATGTGTTTAAAGTAAATAAACACATTTTATGAGTGGCTATCTCATGGGCCATGTTAATTTCTATTAAGAATTCTAATGTCAATAGAACTGCACTTAGCCCCTTAATTTCATATAGACCAAAAATGATAGAACAATATTTGACAAATGTAAATTTTAAGTAGACTCCTTTTCTAATTTCGAAAAGCACCATCATTTTATCATTTGAACTGAGATGAGGTGATAGGAGTCATACGATAACTAAAGGAAGAGAGTATATTTAAAAGAAGAAAAACTACCACAACTAGAGCACACAGTCTGAAATTAGAGGGGCAACAAATTAAAAGTAATATTCCATACATCCACTACCCTCTCAGTAAAGTAATACCTCCTGATATTACTTTTTTTTTTTTTTTTTTAAAGATATATATTTTTTTTTTAAAAGTAATATTAGGAAGTATTACTTTACTGAGAGGGTAGTGGATGTATTGAATAGCCTTCCAGTGGAAGTGGTAGAGGTAAATGGATTTTAAGAATGCATGGGTAGGCTATCCTAGATATAAGATAGGGAACTGGGGACTAATACAAGTTTTTAGAAAATTGTGCAGACTAGATGGACCAAATGTTTTTTATCTGCCGACAAATTCTATGTTTCTATGTTTCTATACATCGGCAAGATACTCAAGTTGAAGAACGTTTCGCGCCCGTCTATCTTGGTCGGCTTTTGCAACATGGCTTTAAATTTACCACAGGTAGAAACAATTGAAGCACATTCAACAGCTATAAAAAAAAATATCACAGCTTTGTTCAATTAAAACAACATTAAAACAGATGTCAGTATGTAATTGCGACAATTCCCATAGTATCGAAAAGCAAAGTTATCGACCCAAGCTAATAGCAGCATACAAAAATAAGCTAATATTACCCCCAATCTTTCCGCCTCTTTCAAGAGAGTAATGAAATAAAGCTTTGCTATTATTAATAGCTATTTAATCTGCCGCCGTTTTTTTTCTATTTGTCCATGAGTTGCACACGGTTAGGGATCTTGTATATAAAAAAAGCACTTCTATTAAACCGTAAGGACAAGAGTTTTTTTTTGGAATTTTGTTTTATGTCTGTTTCGCAGTTAGTATCTCTCTGTCTCTCTCTCTTTCTTTTCTCTCTCTCTCATTAAGCCTACTCATACAAATTATATACTTTTTATTAGTAAAAGTATGTTTTTTTTTAATGCCATATTTATCCTTGTAAAGCAGAATTTAAAATTTTTTCCGTTTTTTTGTCGCGCATCCTTTAAGGGGTTAATGCGTATGTGATGATTTTGTAATTAATGTGTGCTCCCTAAGAATTCCATTTGTCAATTTATCACAGATCACCGTTTAGGGAATTGACTTGACGAAGGTGTGTTTTTATGTTAAAAAGCCACAAACACTTTACTTTAAAAAAAAACAATAAAAAAATAAATAAACATTTGAAAATATGTGTATACATTAATTGTGCTACCTTATAGTTACTCCAATTTGAAACTCTAGAGATTTTTTTTTTTTTTTTCCACCCCGGAGCAGCCCAAATATTTTGGTTACCTCCATCTGACTTTACAATAACTATTGGATCTTTATTGCCAAATTCAGAAATGTGTTTTTACTACTACACCGATGTAAAGTAAATTTACTATATGTCAAATTAAAAGGTGTTAGCTGATTCACACACAGATTTATTTAGTAAAACAGTGTAACATTTTAATTCTATTTATAATAGCATTCAGAAATGACGTTATGCCTTTTCTGTCAAAATATTGTAGAAAGAGAAGAAGAAAAAGCACACAATTACTGTTCCAAATAGTATAATAATTACAACCACAGGCCACATAAAGATATGATTCGCTGCAGTGATAAGAAAAGGCTAATTCTTGCATGTAGAATAAATTATAAACATGCAAAGATAAAGTCACAGCTTTATGCTACCTATGTAAATAATAAATACTTAACCCCTTTCACGCCAGAGGATCCATAAAACAAATGATAACTAAAAGTATCTTAACCTAATTTGTGAGTTGAAATATGAGATAGCTCTGAAATATAACATTTCTCTATAAATACATTTAAAGTATTTTTAGTAGTATGTGTTTAAAAAAGCTCCACACGCTAACAAAAAGGTTAAACACCCCTAGGCCTGTATCATGTCAATACCAGGGAGGTGGCAGTCATTATTGTGTGTCTTGTTTGTATGGCTATAATTCTGCATACAGATGGGCATGACCTTACCACAAGGTCAAATCATTCAAGAAATAAAATGTCTTCAACAATGCCTTACAGATAACCAAATAATAATAATTATGGCTTTAGTTTTTTAAAAACTTTGTTACAAAATATGCCATTTGCTGAGGATTAACCCCTTGAGGTCCAATTGAGGTTGCACGCCACCGTAACAATGTTTTCCTTAAAGACTCTAGTCTTAAAATAAACATCCCACTAATTTAGTATCATTAGGGGCTCTGTGTAGAGGTTGGCTGTAAACAAGCAGTGCTTTCCATGAGGTCTCCAAGGACCACATTATTGCTGAAGGCGTGGCGTGCCGGTACTTCTCAAGGGTAGATTATTGAGGTTTGGGAAGGTTATGTATAAAGTTAGATCATGGGAAAAGGTGTTAATGAAAAAGTCATTGTAATTAAAAAGGAGAAATTAGAAAACGAATCGAATGTTCCTGCAGATTTGTTCACTTTTAGAGATTTATACAGAGGTGTGTGCATTTATGTGGGTGTTTAAGTGTATATTTATGTGTGTGTTTATGTGCATTTGTGTGTGTGTTTTTGTGTGTATTTATGTGTGTTTATGTGCGTTTGTGTGTGTGCTTATGTGTGTATATATGTGTGTGTGTTAATGCGCATTTGGATGTGTGTTTGTGTGTGTTTATGTGTATTTATGTGTGTGTTTATGTGAGTTTGTGTGTGTGTTTGTGTGCATGTCTGCATGTGTTTATGTGCATGTATGTGTGTTCTTATGTGTGTTTGTTGGTATTTATGTGGGTTTGTATGTGTGTGCATTTGTGTGTTTATGTATGTTTATGTGAATTTATTTGTGTTTTTTCTTGTGTGTGTTTATGTGCCTTTGAGTGTTTATGTGTCTTTATTTGTGTGTTTATGTGTTTGTTTGTGTGTTTATGTGTGTGTTTATTTATGTGTTTATGTGTGTTTGTTAATGTGTGTTTGTGTGTGTTGGTGTGTGCATGTGTGTAATAATAGAATATGAAACTTTTTGTTCTTTTTAGGAAAATGAGTGAGTTTAATGGACACAGAAATAACTTTGTAGCTTATACTACTAAATACTACTTTATATATTTTAGGGACCTGATTCGCTGCATTCATCCACATTATACCTGTTGTCACTTTAAGTTATAAACATCCTCATACATATACATTTAATTATAATTCTATTATCCTTTGAGAACCAATCCAGAGGATTAGTTAATGAACACTAAGTGTACCCTCCTTATTTCCTAAAGTAAGGTCAATACTGGGCAATAGAAGGTCTGGTAGATTAGGATTTGTTTTGTGCATTGTTATATATTTCCGGTGTAAATATATTTTATTAGTTTTAAAAGTCTAAATACCATTTTAAAAGTAAACCAGGGATGAAGGGAGTCCAAGGGGCAAGGTGTAAAGTGGGAGGGAAGAGGGCGATCGGTAAGAAAGGGTACAAACTTACCCAGCACATTCACAACATTCCGGGACATATATGATCGATACATCCAATGAATATGGTAATTTGGACATATAGAAAACATCAAAAATAAGGAAAGAAAGAGTAAAGATGAATAAGAAAAGGGGGCTTGGAAGTGGACGAGAAGAAGATGGGATACACAATGTCGGTTACTATCACGACCTCTATACAATGGGTCAAATGCTGGCTCATGGACTGAATACTTGGGACGAACTGAGCTCCAAATCTCTTTCCACCAACTTTCCATAGCCCAGTGGTGGTAACATTACACAATGTTTTCCTTGTAGTTATATAGGACCATTTATTCATTATTCATTCACACCAAGAGAAGGTTTGGAGCAAAATTCAGGAGGACTATTGTAAAATACTAATGTGGTGCTGATATTAAACACTCAGATCTGTGAAGTTCAACCATTCACACAATACGATTTCATCTGTTGATCCAAAAGAATGGGGGGGGGGGGGACATTAAGGTGTCTTTCTTGAAAAAGGCAGGGGGGGGGGGGAATCCTTCGCATTTCGAAATAACGGCTTATCGCCAAATTTATTCTAGGAATTTCTTAATCATACTTTTGTGAATCCTCTTTGGCTAATAAGAAAGCGTTCAGAATTGTTTTGGTTTATTTTTTTTAAAGGATCAATTATATCTGCTGGTGCAACCTCACTAAGCACCAAACTCCACAATGTTAATATTCTCACAATCTCACGGTTCAAAAACAAACCTGTGCAGTACTGTTTAGAGAAATTGCCTGTCTTCAAGTCTTAATAGCTGACCCATATATTTTGTTGAGTCCTTTTTGGATTCGTTTCCGATATGTTTGCTCCATAATTGACCTTTATACACAGTTTCCAGTAAAAAAAAAAAAAAAACCATGGCAGCAGTATTAGGTTAATGGTTTAGTAATCATCATTTTGTTATAAACTATGATCTTGATGATGTTTACTAATCTGTTGGCTTCCATAAGGACTGCTCCACTTTTCGAACTTTGGTCAGCATTACCCATTGTGTTTAATGAAACAATGTATCATCTTGGAAAGCCGCTGGGATTCTTGCATCTATTCTAAAAGATCTACACGATTATTTGGGATTTGTGTCTAGATATTTTAGACTTGGACCTATCCATGACCCAATTGACAAAACAAAACACATAAAGCCAGTAAAATATAATGTGTAATGATTATGCCTTATTTCCACTCCTCAACTTTCCTAACATTTTGGAGAGCCTGTGTAGCATAGCTGATGATGTTCAGCAAGAATTCGGACCCTGACTCTTTGCCACATAGTAAATTTCCTCGTCAATAAAGGTCCTGATTGTATATCTTGTAAAAAAAAATAAAAAATAAACAAAATAAACACACTGCTTGGTGGGACTTGTAAAAAAAAGAAAAAGTCTTGTAAACTTGTAAACATTTTAATATATCGGGGTGTAGGTTGTAAGACTTTTGCAGTAAAAGGTAGTTACTAAAATACCAGAAGCAGCTTTTTTCACATTTTGAGAGTTAAAATTGTGATTTTTTTCTTTTTTCTTTTTACATGCAGCTTTGAATCTGATATGCCCCCCAAAAAAATGGCTTCAGTTGTCCTCCCGTATTTGGCATCTAAGTGGTTAAATCTATTAACCCTTTTTTCAGGTCAACCTAAAGGTCAGTTTATATAACATTCTTGCTTGTTTTCCTTGCCCAGTTAAATTGCCCAGATTTGCTTTAAACAATACAATGGCCACTTAAGTATATCTCTACAGAAAGGCATCATACTCTCCCCAGACAATTATCGCTAAAAATACTATTACTGCAAGATAAAATGCCAGCACAAGCTAAAACAAACACTATGCTAACTTATGCCAAACAACATCAAAACGACACAAAATGTTGTGTATATATATATATTTCTTTGAATTAAAAAAAAGACAATTATTATAAATAATTTCTGCACAATTTTGCACTCTACAAGTCATATGGACTCAAGCCTGTTAGCATAAACACAGATGGATGCTAGCATATGGTTTAATCTATAGGAAAATAATGTAATCTTTGTGTAAAGTCCACAGTCCACTTACATTTCACCCCAGAGCTATATCATGCTGCATTTAATTCACATGTCTGTGAAACAATGCTGATATCATATTTGTTTCTATTCTGTGACCTTTTTTTCTGGCCAACAGGCCTCCTTAGCTGTTAAACAGTTAATAGGCTTTATACATCAGATGCAATCAAAGTGATAGAGTTTACTCACCATACGATAGGAGGATAATCTTGATTCACGCTGAAGGGTGTGTAGGAGTTTGAGAGTCTCAGTGCAGATGTTTTACTTGGGGAATATGAAAAACATGGGAAGGAAATTAAAACAACAGCAAATGAAATACATTGAGATATCGAGCAAAATGATTTAAATGATCTCAAATCTTATTTACTTTGAGAAAAAGCCAGTAAGTCCATTTTGGATGTAGATTGTTTTTCTCTATCCCAGATTTCTCTTTTATTGGGGTTTCTGACCAAGTGAGAAGCCATCACCTCTTCTAAGAAAACATTAGAAAATATATTATTTTGAGGAACGTTTTTTATTCCCTATAGTAGCAAAGAAATAGAACCTTATATTTCTGAGTGTAGGAGAGTACTGAAACCTTTCATAGTCCAGTACAGGAGACTTCAGGAACCCTAGTATAGAGCAGTACTTTTAGTTGTGGAGTAACAAAACCTTTAATTTCCTACTGTATGAGAACACCAGAAGCTTTTATTCTCTCATACAGGAGAGTATCGGCACCTTTTATTCTCTCATATAGGAGAGTATTGGAACCTTTTATTCTCTAGTACAGGAGAGTATTGGAACCTTTTATTCCCTAGTACAGACGAGAATCAGATCATTTTATTCCCTAGTAGAGGAGAGTATCGTAACCTTTTATTCCCTAGTAGAGGAGAGTATCGTAACCTTTTATTCTCTAGTAGAGGAGAGTATCGTAACCTTTTATTACCTAGTAGAGGAGAGTATCGTAACTTTTTATTCCCTAGTACAGGAGAGTATCTTAACCTTTTATTCCCTAGTATAGAAGAGTATTGGAACCTTTTGTTCTCTAGTATAGGAGAGTACCGGAACCTTTTATTCCCTAGTATAGGAGAGAATTGTAACCTTTTGTTCTCTAATATAGGAGAGTACCGGAACCTTTTATTCCCTAGTATAGGAGAGTACCGGAACCTTTTATTCCCTAGTATAGGAGAGTATTGTAACCTTTTGTTCTCTAATATAGGAGAGTACCGGAACCTTTTATTCCCTAGTATAGGAGAGTACCAAAACCTTTTATTCTCTAGTATAGGAGAATATTGGAACCTTTTATTCCCTAGTATAGGAGAGTACCAGAACCTTTTATTCTCTAGTATAGGAGAGTACCGGAACCTTTTATTCCCTAGTATAGGAGAGTACCGGAACCTTTTATTCCCTAGTATAGGAGAGTACCGGAACCTTTTATTCCCTAGTATAGGAGAGTATTGGAACCTTTTATTCCCTAGTATAGGAGAGTATTGGAACCTTTTATTCTCTAGTATAGGAGAGTACCGGAATCTTTTATTCTCTAGTACGGTAGAGTACCGGAACAGAGGAGAGAACAGGAATTTTTTATACCCTAGTGTAGTATAACAAAATTGCATAACCTTTAAGTACAAGAAACTATTTTTTCTTTGCCTAGAAAAGCACCAGAACTGTTTATTCCCTACTATAGAAAGTACTCTATCTCTCTCAGTAAAACACATTATTTCCTAGCATGTTTATTTTTTCCACGTCTACAACAATGTTTAGTCTCATCCAATCAAAACTGGCTGAGGGTGATGGGAGCTGAGGTATGAAATCTGAAGTGTCTCCAGGGGCCAACCCCTGACGCAAGTTACGGAATTTTCTTTTTCTAGATCTATGAGCTGCTGGATTCATGCTAGCTTCCAAAAACCATTTAATCCATGCAGTGCCGTAACCACAACCAAAACGCTGCAGGCGGTAAAGCAAAGGACAATTCAGCTACAAAACTGTAACATTCATACATCGAGCTCCTTAAAATCACCCAGTAGTGAATATAGCGGCAGAGCTGTGCAAACTGGGCCTCTTCAACGAGCACAGAAAAAAAAAACACAAAATCCCAACAGTACCCTCCCAAAACAAAACTGCTATTTTTGGTGCAAATTCAACCAATGGGAATTTCAACAAAGCCTGTGATGCTAGAATCCTAGTATAAAGTAATAGTGCTTGACAACCATTCCATACAGGTATTTGGGTCAGTAGAATTGGTGGATTCAAATATTATATTAACAGACCATTTAAATACTACATTATTATTTTTTTTAAAAAGGCAAAAAATACAAAGTATGAGATTATGCCTTTCATGATTTAGACAACAGTTCTCCCACTCAAATCACACTATAAGTGTTGCCAACGTTGGTAGCCCTTGGACAATACTTATATTGGCCAGCCACTAAATTAGTTCTAAGTAATTGAGCATTATCAGTAAAATTATGTTATCCAGATTGAGCCAGAGCAATCTGTGTGTGTTTTTATGTACATACAAACATGCAGGGGGTGGGGGGCGATATTAGAGAAGTGTGAATACCTTCATTAATAACTTGCCCGATGGCCTTCAGAAGTAATACGATTTTCCATAGACAGTACCGATCTCAATTGATGTTAAAAATAAAAACTTTTTTACAAACAGCTGTCAATCTCCAGTTATGGGAAACTAGAAACTGTTCATTTCTTCTAACTTGAAAAATAATGGTCCATGTTTTGGCCGACCAGGCATCGTTTAACAAAAGTCAAAGGTCAAATAAAGATAACAGTAGCAAGAAATTGACAGGATTCATGTCCATATTTTATACGTTTCATTTCTCAAATTATTAAAGCATTGTATTGAATAATATTGCTATAATTGTTTGGATCAGACTTTAATGAATCCATTCTGCCTTAAGAAGACAGAAATCCCAAATAGAGTAAATTACATCATTCAATAATAGGGTCTGGCCAAATGTAAAGAAATGCGGTAAGGGCCACTATTCCTGTACTCTTAGTGTCCCATGTGTGAATAGTGGCCAAGAGTGGCCTCTTATGGGTTAAATCATTTAAAAATTAGCCACAAAGTGATTTTGGCAAAAATGTATATTAAAAATATATCTATATTTTAATTGATTGACATCAATTTAATCACCAAACAATGTATATCTGGCAAACTAAAAACTTCCCTACAAAACTGTGGAGATGAAAAAAAAACCACCACAAAATCTCTAATTTAGTTATTGGTCTAACTGCGCAAGTTTTACAACTGAGTTGTGACTTGAGCAAACCCCTAAGGGGTACATTATATAGACAATAAAGGTTAGACAGTGGAAGGTCCAATGTTATTCTCCGTAGAAACGTTACGTAGAAAAAGACGAAAATTATCTCCAACGTGGAATTTGTCTCACTTTTCTTTGGGGCTTGGTAAATTTTCCCCACGGATTCTATTTTTTGTAAGTCATCCAGGGTCCGTGATGCAAAGCAAAGTTATACTTGAGTTCTACAAATAATTTACAGCGAGCAAGATAATTCACATAAAAAAAATATATAAATATATATTTTTAAAATCTTTACCTTTTGCCGAAGATTCCCTTAAATAAATAAAAACTTCCACGGATGGTAAAGTTTGAAGGAAGTCCGGACGCTTTGATTTCTGAAACATGCAGGAAAGGGTTAAATGGATGTATGTGTCTTGTTTAAAATAGTGTAGCGGCTCTATATATATTTTTTTTTCCTCTCGGCACCTCCTGCAAATGCAGAAAATAATATAATTAATGCACCATCGGAGAGGTTGGTAACATTAGGCTCTGTAGACTTATAACCTGGAGTTAATATTATCTTACTCTTTTGCACATTAGTTAAGAGATCTGCTAAGTGTGTGACGACTCACACAATTCAGTGAGTTTACACAGTTTTCTTTTAGTTTTTCTTTTCCATCCAAAACTGCAGTACATAACAAAGTGTTGTGGCAAACCTATACTAACGAAGCTTTTAATAAAGCATCCTTTGGAATTTCATCAAAGTATACCCCAACACCTGTATAATTATTATAATAAAAAATATATATATTTTTTTTTTTATATATTTGGCAAAGACTTTAAGTGGACATGGTTTAGGAAGAGTTGGTTCTGTCCTACACAGGGTTAAAAAAAAACTTATCCTTGTGGTACTTGGTTGGAAGATTCAAGTATTAAGGGTACGTAATGAACGAAAAGACAAGTCAATTCCTTAAAATTAATATTGAGCCCTTGTTTTTGATACCAGGGCCTTGGAAGTTGACAAAAACTTTGTGTTCCATTTTAACCATTCTCGAGTGCTCTCAATCTTTGGTAAATAATTTGTCACAGGTCCTTCAATTTACTGTGATATTGAAGACATGGTGTGCTCTTTGGGCTTGAACTCATGATGTAGGATGCCGAAATGAGGTTAGATAAATCCATACTATTAACCAACTAGACCCAATACAGGCCAGCACCTTGCAAATAGTTATAAAATGAACTAACTAAAGATCATTATTTTAAAATGCAGCCAATATATGACTATTTAGTAGCAGATAATAAATAAACAATACATTACAGATGGATTAATATAATAACCTGTAATAAATACTCTATAACAAGTTAATATTTACTGTATAGAGATTTGTCAAGGTAATCATTTTATTGTCTGTTTAACATGCAAAATTTGGACTAAAAGAAAAATTGCAGGAAAGTTTTACTGAACGGTCTGGTCAATACAGAGAGTATTGCAGGGAACTGATGTAGAAATTCCAAAGTTAAGGACAAAGTTAATTGGCAAATACTTCCAACTCTGCTGCAATGGCCTAAAGTTTGATATTTTATATTTATGAAAACAGAAGTAACATGAAGGAATAAATAAACAAGAAAATAAAACAATAGTAATAAATTAGTTAAAGCAATATTAACCAAATAGCAAAAGAATATATAAAATAACAATATGTGTAAATATAAAAGGCAAAAACAATCTTTCATTTCAAAATATTTTTGTCATTTAAAATTGTTATGGTCCTGTTTATGTATGTGTAATTTATCGTCAAAAACCTTTGCAAGGCTTCGAATTTATTTTGCTGCATGTCTAACACACACACAAAATTACAAATCGCTTCTACAAAGGTGCATAGTATTAGCTAGTAAATTATATTTTTTAGATTCACTCAATACTGTCATAATGTTATTAAAATGAATCGTGAGATTTGAATATCCATTTTATAATTTACTTATATCATGCTTTTTATTTGTGCATGAGTACCAAATTATAAATATATACAAACTGTACATATATATATATATATATATATATATATATATATATATATATATATACTATACACATATACTATATTATACCCATATAATATATTATTTAACTATTATTCTATCCCTATTGATGCATTTTTTTTTTTTGCATTCATTTGATTTAACTGCATGTTAATACTTGAGCAAGATTAGATCAACTTAAACTGGAATATTATATAAAATACCTCTAGGTAAGGCTCTCACAGAAATATTAGTTCATTTAATTTAGATCTGGATACCTAATAATAATGTAACAATGTCACCAAACCAATCTCCTCCCTCCCCCCCCCCCCCCCCCCAAATAAAAATAATTATTTTATAGACAAATTATTATTCTACTTACCTTTCTCCATCATTCCCAGGCTTGTTAAAAACAGTGGTACAGAGAAAATATAAAAAAAAAGTAGTGCCATCTGTTTATTGGAGTAATCCCTTTAATTTAAGGTATAAATAGGACATTCAGTACAGTGTATATCTGCTCAATATGTCTGACTCTGTAACATTTATTTACAAGATTTCAGCTTGTCATATTTACTCTATGTACAGATCCCAAAAAAAGAACATGGTTTTGTGCAATTAGTCTTCCCCTGGTGTGTAAGTTCTTTATATCTGATCCCAGATCTTTAAATCAACTATCAGAGTCCACGTCACTTTTGCTGTGATCCTCTACTTTCTCTGCAAGAGTTTTTGAAGATTTATTCCATTTTTGGGTATTTTCTGATTCTTCAGAAGAAGATCTTTTTTGCCTCCTCCATTTTGCCCTTCGATTCTTGAACCAGACCTAAAAATCAAGAGACATAATAATAGTTATAATGATAATAATAATAGTTATAATGATAATAATAATAATATTAATTATAATGATAATAATAATAATAATAATTATAATGATAATAATAATAATAATAGTTATAATGATAATAATAATAATAATAATTATAATGATAATAATAATAATAATGTTATTGTAGTGGGTCCTGTGAGTCTTACCAGTAAAATGTAAATTAATTGGTTAAAATGAAACCAGGAAAGAATAATAAAAATAATAAACATGCAATTCCTCAATCACTTATAACTTTGTACCTACTATGTAGAGAATACATGTGTGTGATACTGAAGTACAGTTATTAATGACAGATTATACACTTTTTATACTCTCAGGAATATAGTGAAACAAAATATAAGACATTTCTAGGGTTTGGAAAACTCTTCAATGTAAAGGATTTTAAAAAAAAATGTATAGTAACACTTTAAATTCCCAAATAATTTACACCAGATAAGTCAGTATCCACAAAAATTCTTAAAATGCAGTCAGCTTGGTATCAAATGCATGATACACTTACTACTTGTCTATTTCCACTATGTAGCCTTGCCTGTAAAGGTTTCAGGATTTAAAAATGAAAGTAACATTACTGTATCCAGCCCTAAAAAAAAAGGTTAACAGAGCTTTACAAGCTCCTAAATGTAATGCAGGCAGAAGATAATGATCTGAAGAGGTCCTCTCTGATGACACTGCTCCACATAGGGATGGTGTCCTACTAGCAGGTAGATGTGAGGTCCATCCAGGGTGTTTGGAAGGGGGATATAAGTTCTCACCTCAACTTTTTCTTCTCTCAGGTGGACCCTCCTGGCCAGCTGCTCTCTAGTGCCTACATCTGGATATTTGGTCTCCTGGAACAGGTTCTCCAAAGCTTCCAGCTGTTCATCTGTGAAGATAGTCCTGTGTCTTCTCTTTCTCCTGCAGTGGAGCTGGTTGAGGAGTTGAAGCTCTGTCCGGGACAGGGTCCCCACGTTCATATAAGGGAGCATCTGGTGTGGTACTGGGGGTATAAGCACCGATCCTGCCCCATCATATGCTATGGAACAAAAGTGAGCGAGTTACTGACACTGGTGCATCAAACGATGTGACATTGTGTGAGGTCATGTAACCCAAACATGTTAACATCTAAAGGTGACCTTGACCCATGAACCCTTTCCAGCCCATTAATCCCTGGTGCAGAAAGGGAATTCCCCATCTGGCGTTTGAGGTCTACCTATTGCACATGGAGTGGACAAAAATATAGTTTGGGAAATATTCTGAAAATATTTAGTAATTGCAGTGGGCAGGGTACATGGGATGCACTTTGGAATTTAGGATTTAAACACTCATATAATTAAAACATTTACTTTTTTCCCACAAACTAAGTGATAAGTCCAAGAATAATAAAAATCAATCTGCAATATCACAGGGATACATCTGCAAAATGTCTCTAGGTTTATCAGGACTTTCCAAAATTATATAGGATTTCTTTTCTTTTAACAAGGAGCCAGACACTTATTTCTGTTTTTTTTTTTTTTTTACCCAACTTATGAAACTAAGAGCAAATCATTGGAAGAATCCTAAAATGTCTGATGCTGAAAAACAATCCACTAATTAACTACAACTACCTCTCAGCAAATAAGGCATGAAGTGCAATTAATATACATAAAATACATAAATGCTGTGTCAAGGCAGGATTAAAGTAACTTCTATAAAGAAAGGGACCTTTAAATACGATGCACCGTATATAATCTATAGTATGTGTAATGCAAGTAGTTATAATGCTGGTTTAATTATAATGTTCCTGTATCTAGTAATAAATATATATATATATATACACACATCCATACACATGGTATAATTATATAAATATGTATAGATATATAGCTTTCGACATATATAGTATATATGCATGTGTGTATGATGTGATTACATATACAGGTTCCCCAGATCCAACAGATGAAGGTACCTACCTGTAGCGGCCGAAACACAGGAACACTGCTGAGTACCAATTGGTTGCAGAGCAGCACAGCAGGATGGTCCCACTGGCCCCTGCACATGTAGCTGTCCATAGTAATAATTATTGAATCCCAGTCTAGATCCATTTAGAGTCTGGAGGGTTGAAGTAGGGGCCACAGCCCTGTTGTAAAATCCACTGTAGTCGGCAGTCCCATACAGAGAGTCCCCCAAATTAGGGAACACCACTGGGCCATTCTGGGGGAGCAGAACTGTGTCCTTGCAGCGAGGTCTGGCAGCCAAAATATTATCAATACTAAACATGCCAGCAGGCATCCCACAGAGCTGGGGTACAGAGAAAATGAATATAGGGGGGCTCCTCTCAAAGAGCAGAAATCCTTTTGTTTTGGGGGGGGGGGGGAGCAGGAAGGAGGGGTTGAGATGTGATCAGAAGTGGAGCTGTAGTAACTGTGCTCTGTCCTGTCCGTGAAACTTCATTCAGACTGTAGGCCAATCCTGTGTATGCCTCATCCCCTTATATACCAATAACACGTCACCCTGCTGTGCTCCCAGCTCCTGCATGCTGCAGATCTGCATTGGGATGAGTGGAGGAGGTGGGAGGGGGGGGGGGGGGGGGGGGATCACAATGGGGGTGAGAGGGGACTGATCTGTATATTGAGATTGAATGAAATCACACTAATCCATCCCATTAGCAAAAACCTTTACAAACTCCCCAAATCATCCCTAGGAGATAATTACCAAACAGTTAATCTGATTAATACTATTGTGCTAAAAAAAAAAAAAAAAAAAAACTATAGTCCCTGTTTATTAACCCATTCATTGAATGGAGAGTGAGGAAACTTCCTTATAATCAAATGCAAAGGCTTGCTTTAACCCTTCCACTGCCAGAGAGCTGGGTCACTTCAACCCAAGGAGATACAGGTTAACCTTTTGAGTGCTGGGAGTTGTAGTTCAGAAATTGTCTAATTCTTAACACTTGATGGGTCAGTGTGGAAATACATGTTCATTTTTATACTAGCATCGGATTGGGATTTCTACTCACAAGTCTGGAATTCAACGTGCAAAGATTATTATTCGAAATAAATTGTATTTCCAATTATACTAAATAGTCAATAAAGTCATTTTCCTCTGGCATTTTTGTGTGTTGAGTTTTCAGGCTGTTATAACAGTTACATTGACTTGTGTGACTTTTAATGTAACTAGTGTTTGTAAGCAAAATACATGCGATTTACACGTGGAAATTATATTTTGAAATGTGTTATTTTTTTTTTCTATCTCACCTTTTAAATTGGAGGAAAAGAGACTTCTGCCAGAAACACACAGATTATTTATAAAATTGTATTCATTAGGAGATATTACACAATGTTATTTTTTAGTAATTCTTTTTTTTTTATATATATATATAATTTGATTTTTTTTTTTCCCCAATACATGTCTGAATCCGTAAACGATGCCTAATATTTGGAAAAAGAAAAAAAAAAAAGAAAAACTACATTTAATTCAAGAGTTTATTTGGGTTATACGGCATTTGTGGCTGTAACAACCAAGCACATTATTTGCAAATTGAATATTTTCTTGGTACAATTACTGGTGGGGTTTGTTCCTATTTATTTGAAAGATTTTTCTTTTTGTGTGATTTTTTATTTTGTATTTTTTTAAAGTCAGATCTTTGCATGATACTGAGCTAGTGATGCCGGCTTAATATTTGTGATAAAGCTAAGTTTATGTCTTTAATATCGGAGTTGGTTTTGCATTTATTAAGTCTTAGTACAATCTTGGCGACTGACTGCTTTTGTGATTTGTAGAAGTGTCTGCATATCACGATTACCTCTACCTATCCACAGGGGGTGAGCTGAATGAGATTAGACTATTTACCCATCAGAAAGCAAGGAAATTGTACCATCCAAATCAAAACAAACTATTAGTGTCTGTTTACAAAGAACAAATTATTTGGGCCAAACAAGCTACAGATCTGCTAGTTTATACTGTAAATGCAAAGTGCTGGGGAAATAGTTCTTATTGGAGGCTAGGCTTGATTATAAGCCTATCAATGACCAGGAAAGTAAATAGCAATTTAATTACAAATTGGGCATTTTAAGTGTAAATAAAAGAATAATACTTCCAAAAAGAAAAACAGAATATTTTGAATTAATTCCACCTATATTCTCCTCCTATATGCACCTACATACATGCTAAAGGTTATATATGTACACACTTACACATATTTACAGACATGCCTATAACAGATATTGCCAATCTATATTCAGAATTGATTTTAGAATGATAGATGTGTTATCTGTAGAAGGGATGCCAGTAATTGATAGGCTGTGGTTAAAGATTATAATCCCGGTGCTGGATGCTCATACTATTGAATGTGATCATATTATTGAATCCCTTATTTTGTGGTTATAATCCGATTATAAATCCGATTTAGTTGGTTTCCATTACAGGCTTGGCTTAGAGTGATAGGCGGAGTCCAAATCATATCATCCTTGTGCTGTTTGCTAGATTGTATTATATTAGTATTGTCATTTTATAATCCCTCGACGGGCAGTGATATAACTGTGATATCATACTGTAATTACATGACGTCGTATAACTCCTGTGATGTCAGCATTTAATTTCTGTCGTTATAATGTTGTGCCAGTCCTGTTCTGCTCATAGTCATTGTCACATATGCTGTCATGTCATGCTCATATATATTTTCTCAGCTGTGTTACTACTCCTGTCCCTTTTTCAAATTAAATTCCTGTGCTGTGATTCTATTATTACAGGGCTGTGATATCATTTCTGTGCTGTTATTACGTGTTATTTTATATCTCCTGTGATGTCATTCTATAATTACTGGGCCGTGATATCATTCCTGTGCTGTTATTACGTGTTATTTTACATCTCCTCTGATGTCATTATATAATTTCTGTATTGTTAGCATGCCTATCCTCTTCTGCTAGCAGGTCATGTTTATGCTGTTAGTAGATTGGATCATGTATGTACTGTGTTGTAGGATCCCTGTGCTGTTTTACGTTTTTAGCATCATGTTGCTGAGGATATGAGAGTGTCTAGGAATCGATTTTGAAATCAATATTTCGCATTTTTTGCGGGAATTTTGCATTTTTTTGGGGGTACCACTGGGATTCAGAGGGGTCATGCCGGTCATTACATAGCAAAGGGTCTCAGACAAGCCCACTGGGTATCTGCAACAAGGAAAGGATCTGCTTTGAGACAAACTACTTTTAATTAACCCCTTCCCAGCAGCAGAAGAACGTAATAGTCTTCTTAATCTACTACCATCATTCCCTAAAAATGTTTTATAAATGTTTACTAAACTATCAAAAACCCCCGCACACCAGCAAACTGCCTCCTACTTAATGTCAAATTCTAGCAATGGATTATCGTGAGCAGCATGCTTTAACTAGAGTGTAAGCTCTTGAGACCAGAATTCTCAATTCCTTCTCCCAGTCGGTTATGATGATTGTGATAATAACACTGTAATAATACACAATAATAATATCTGCATTCATCATCTATATATATGTATATTTGTCAGTGCAGATACAATGATCTGCCTATCCTGCATCTATCTGTCTGATAATATATAGTGTGAGTGAGTCTCTAAATAAACATTAGTCTGTGTTGTAATATGCATTACATCTGATCTTAATGATTTTCCACCCTGGTATAGTCACAGTCCCATTGGCATATGTTAAATTGTGCTGCTTAGAGTTGCAGAGCATTGCATATTAGTGACACAGCATGCAGAGCAAGGATGCTCCGGATAGGAGCCAAACCCTCCATTGATCTCCACCAATAACTCTTACTAATCATTTCATACAAAGAAACGAATATTTTGCCCGTTCTTTCCCTGTGCCATAGTATCAGTCCTGATATTTAACGTATTAAGCACCAGATCAGCAAATTCACAGTATGCAAGCTGGGCATAGGCATCAATTTGTCTCTTCTGGTGGATTCAAATTGATCTTTATTGTTTAAATTTGTATTTGTCATAGGGATAAAACAATCTGAATTCTTCTCATTAGAAAACTTCTCCAGTCCCTTCCATGAATTTAATTTAAAAAAAAAAAAATCCCCCCAAATAATCCCACCCCAAGTAGGAAATGGGGTAATTTTGCTTTTTCAAGGTGCTCATTAAGATTAAATACACAGAGACATACACACACACACACACAGTCACAAGCGTGCATGCATATTGTCTGTATACAATAGATATTATAATTTATGTATATATTATTTTTATATATTTTTATATATAAAGTATCGAGCTTTTTTTCTAAAAAAAAATAAAAAAAGATGTGCACGCCTTTTATTTAGTACTATTATATTTAATATCTATTATTTAAATACAAAAGACGACTGAAAAAGTAATATTTATATTAGATAAATTAATAAGTAATTTTAAAATGTATTTTTTTTCTTGCACTTTAATTAAAAAATAGTGGTGTTATAGCTTATTAGGTTACACTTATCGACCAACACATACAGAATAAATAAATATTTTACAAAAATACAAGTTGTGGGTTTGAGTTTAAAACTCTTTCACTTATTAGGGAAATTAAATAATACTTTTTACAGAGAATACAATTTACCATCCACGCATGATACAGTCCTTTGTACTTTTAGGTACACATAGGTGAAGAGAAATCTTTGTTTTATAAGGTAAATCAAGTTTATGATAGGATGATTTTTCACGTAAAAAAAAAGTATTTTATTTAAAAGGACCTGATATTGTGAATTTAGAGTATAAATAAAAATTCTGCAAAAATATATATACATTGTTTCAGCAAAATTGCAAGGCAGTGCCTAAATATAAGAGAAATATATGTTTTAAAAGTCACATCAGCTTGTGACTTGATATGCAAATTGCACACTGGAAATTAGTTCATTTGCATATCAAACCACAAGTGATGTCATAAAAGCAGGAAAGACCACAGACATATTTAAAACAAATTTTCTCCTATTTTATTCATTTTCATGCAATGCTGACAAACACAATGTATAGATCAAATTCAGCATTTTATATTATCTACATCCACAGTGTAGGCAATGGACAGAGTCCCTTTAATTGGTTCTAAATTCTAAGGCTTACTTGTCTTGCCAAATTAGGGTCAAATACATTGGTTAAAAAAAAAATTTTAAAAAAAAAAGTATATATGTATATGTTATAGAAACATATGGTTTAAAATTTTTCTACAATGACTAGTGTTTAAATAAATATCTTGAGCTGGTTTACTTCATTCAGGATTTTGACACAAATTGGCCTATAGCTTTTTGGTATGTAAACAAGTAAGCCTTTTAAGGGAAATTAAAAAAAAAAAATACACTTGCTCTCTGTATAATTTTGCAGAATGACACCTATATGCTTTTTTTTC